>CATQJL010000326.1:22776263-22912472 GCA_958299035.1 Cylicocyclus nassatus
AAGCAGTGGTATCAACGCAGAGTACTGAATCTTCTCAGGATAAGAGCCCTTTGATCTTTTTCAAAAGTAGGCTTTCCTGCTCGTGTCATATGAGAGACCGATATGGTACCGATATGATATTGCCATTCTTGAGTCATTCTTAATTAGCGCTAAAACGTAATTTCATCTTAGAAAAAAGAGTAAGGGAATGTGTGAAGATGATAGCCACTTGCGATGAGTTTGTGCTTGAAATTGTCAAGAACAGTAGCTAAGTGTCCCCTGCCACCACCCAAGTGTATGCAAGCATCGTTTGCGTTTTCCCAATCCATTTTAAACCCATCTATGCGTGACCTAGGCTATGATGCAGGAAAAATTTTAATGAAATCTCACCAACTCTAAGGCAGGTGCCATACTTTACGCTGTCGACTTTGTATTGCAGCCATCTTTGCTTGCGAAAACAATTCGCTTAATTTGAATACTTGACTAACATTTGATTTGCACAACGGTAACGGTAAAAAATAACCTTCGCACATTGAACGTTGTATCTAGCTGGGTAAGTTGAATATCGCGCTTAGGAAGTAGCATCCTTCACTGGCCATCTGTAAACGAAACCTTAATGTAACCACAACGGATACATTTTTATCACTACCTCTATCAGGGAGGAGGTGCCATTACCACCATGCTCGAAAGCGACCACAAATATGTATTTTCCGCTATCTTTGATCTGATTTGCAAGCTTTACAGAATCTTCCAAAGAGCTGCCTCTGAAATGTGAACATTGTAAGGATTGACGTGATACACATTTTCATCAACTTGAAGTTGCTGGCGAAGACAATGACGATTTCTTTGACGTTCTTTCTGAGCCCGTTCATACGTCCTTTTTGGAAAACCTGGTCAGCTGCCATCAGACCACTAAACGTTATATCTTTTGATTTTGAGCACAAAATTTGATTAATCTATATATATATATATATATATACAGGGTGTCCCAAAAAAATGTGAACACTGTTTGATCGTTAATAACTCCGTTGCTTTCTTGTCTTTCGCTGA
This sequence comes from Cylicocyclus nassatus, assembly GCA_958299035.1. Classification (NCBI taxonomy): domain Eukaryota; kingdom Metazoa; phylum Nematoda; class Chromadorea; order Rhabditida; family Strongylidae; genus Cylicocyclus; species Cylicocyclus nassatus. The sequence continues at coordinate 22,777,293 of CATQJL010000326.1, forward strand.
GCTTGAGGCACCATTCTGTGGAGCGAGGTTCAACTTAGATTTGTAGTATGCAACGAATCACCGAACGCTGTTCGCTACTGTAGGATTACGGTATGAACTTCTAGCATGTGATTTATTGTGAAATATGCCATTTGACAAAATTTGTTCAAAAAATCTGAAAAATCGTGTACTAGGGTTTTCGTGCGCGCTGATTCCATTAGACAACTTTTCACGAGTGTTTTTAGCTTTTTTGACGGTGTAGTCACATTTCTGACGAATGCTAGAAGTTCAGTTATTACGGTTTAAATAGGATAACTTTGGAAAGAAGCATCACAGTAAAATGGAAATTTCATATTCGAAATTAGCGTCTTGCATTACCATAGTATAGAACTTTTTGGGTTGTTTGGTTTTGTTCTGAGGCAGAATATGGCCTACCATGGCCTAAAATCTTTGTCGAAGTTCCTACCGTAATGCTACAGTAATGAAGAGCGACCGACGATTCGCTCCATACTGTAAATCTAAGTTAATCCTCGCTCTATAGAATGGTGCCTCAAGCTCGGCGAAAGACTTTAAAACAAGGGAGTTATTAACAATCAAACAGTGTTCACATTTTTTTGGGACACCCTGTATATATATATATATATATCAGTGGCGTACCGAGGGGGGGCGGACTTATATGGGTTATAAAAATGTGACAGGGTGTCCCAAAAAGATGTGCACACTGTTTGATTGTTAATAACTTTCTTGCTTTCATGTCTTTTGCCGAGCTTGAGGTACCATTCTGTAGAGCGAGGATAAACTTAGATTTACAGTATGGAGGGACTTACCAGCCGCTTTTCATTACTGTAGAATTACGGTAGGAATTTCAAGGAGGATTTTTAGCAAAGGAAAGCTGTATTTGCCTCAGAAAAAAGCCAAATAAGCCAGAAACTCCTGAACTGGGTTAATCATAGTCGCTGATTCTAAATATGAAAACTGCACGTCAGTACAATGTTTCTTCCATGAGTTAATTCAAATTTAGGGTAACAAATGATTTTCCAGTGTTCAGCAGAAATGTGAATACGCCATCAAGAAAGCTCGAAAAACTGATGGAAAGTTATGTAGTGAAATCAGCACGCCTGAATACCTTGCCACACAATTTTTTAGATTTTTTTGAAATTATTTCATTAAAAGTCTTATCCCACAGTGATGCTGTATGCTGAAAGTTCATACCGTAATCCTACAGTAGCAAAAAGAAATTGGAGTTTCACTTAATACTGTAAATCTAAGTTTATCCTCGCTCTACAAAATGATACTTCAAGTTCGGCAAAAGACATGAAAGCAAGAGAGTTATTAACGATCAAACAGTGTGCACATCTTTTTGGGACACTGTATATTAAGTCGTTCCGAAAGTAATGTCGCTTTTTTCAAATGGACGCCACATCTCGAGGAAGCAAGATTTTTAAGAGCTCTTGGAAGCGTTCGATGCAGCATTTCATTCTCTTTCTAGCGGTTATTATCCCATTGCATAAAGATCAACAAGCTCTTGAAAAATTACCAAAATCTACGATTCATGCTTTTTGCTATGGTCAAGTTCGGCTATTTTTCTAAATTTTTGTACCTATTCTCCGAAGAATTCCAAGCATCTATTAGATAGAGCAAACTCTGTAGGATATAGAGTAAATTTTTCTTTTCCTTAGCTTGCTTCTTAGAGTTTCTGGAATCAATTTTTCAATGCCATTAAATCCCATATTTGGTCAACTCAAACCTCACAGAACAACAACCGGCAAGCAACTCGGGTGTCATTCGACGCAGCTTTTTCTCCTCTTTCCACCAGTTGTTTTTTGTTTCGATTCATCAAGTTTTCCGGGCTAAAATCATCATAATTCAGGTTTCCAAGGCACCCCAGGCTGTACCCGGAATTTTCGAAAGTTGCTAATCTGAAGCGGTGAATGCTCATTTGGTTTGTAAAATTAGTGTCAAACAACAATCCATCTTTGTAAGTTTCAAAATCCGAATATTTATTGGTGTTTGATGCATTTGTGTCTGAGACGAGTCTGCTAAAATTCGGTGGTTCTATCAAAAAATTTATAGAAAAATTATGACGAGCTCTGGAAATTAGAAAAAAGTTGTGTTGTTTCCTGTAGGGTTTGCCGCATCCATTCATTACTTGGACTCCTTCCGAGGGTTGTTATAAAAATTTAGAAAAATTGTAAAACTTGGCCTTCTCAAAAAGCATGGGTCGCAGATTCTGATAATTTTCGAGAGGTTATTGAATTTTATGCAGTGTTAATATAACCATTAGAAAGAGTATGAAATGCTGCATCAAAAGCCACCAAAATCTCTTACATATCTTTGTTCCACAAGATGTTGTGTACTTTTGAAAAAAGCATTACTTTCGGAACGACCTAATATACACATATATACATATATATATATATATATATATATATATATATATGTATATATCTTATATATAAAGCTGAATGTCTGTCTGTACGTATGTGCGGAATAGAAATTTTTATTTCTGAACCGATCTGGACCAAACTTGGCACACATATACTTCGGGGCAGGGAGCGTGTCATAGGCTACTTTTCGTTATCGATCGATATCGATTTTATCGATTTTTTGCAAAATTTGAGCTACAGGGCCGGGAGTTGGCAGAGGGGGGTAATCGAGCATGCTGTTTACAAATATATTATTGACAGGCCCGGGCGGAGTCGGGTTTGCCAACTAGTATATATATATATATATATATATATATATATATATATATATATATATATATATATATACAGGGTGTCCCAAAATAATGTGCACACTGTTTGATTTTGAATAACTCTCTTATTATGAGATCTTTCGAGAAGCGGTAAGCGCCATTTTGTAGAGCTGGGTTCAACTTAAATTTGCAGTATAGAGCAAATCATCGACCGCTCTTCATTACTGCAGGATTACGGTAGAAACTTGAAAGAGGGTTTTGGGCCATGAAAGGCCATATTTTGTTTCAGAAAGGAATCAAAACAGCATGGAAACTTTTACGCTAGGCCAATTAGAGTTGCTGATTCTAACTGTATAGTTCCCAACTTATTATGATGCTTTACTGAAGAGTTATGCGAGGTAAGCAGTAGCGCCCTTTTCCTCAATGTTCCTAAAAAGTGCGGTTACACCGTTTATAAAGCTTCGCAATCTTGAGAATAGTTAAGTATTGAACTTAGCATCCCTAAGAACCCTATTACACAAGTTTTCACATCTTTTTGAAAATTTTTGAAACGGCAGCTTTTCCACAGTGACACCGTGTGTTCCAAGTTTCTACCGTAATCCTGCAGTAATGAAGAGCGGTCGGTGATTTGCTCTATACTGCAGATCTAAGTTGAAGCCAGCTCTACAAAATGGCGCTTACCGCTTTTCGAAAAACCTCATAATAAGCGAGTTAATCAAAATCAAACAGTGTGCACATTATTTTGGGACACCATATATATATATATATATTAGGTCGTTCCGAAAGTAATGTCGCTTTTTTCAAATGAACGCCACAATTCATGGGATTAAGATTTTCGAGAGATCTTAGGAGCATTCGATACAGCATTTCATTCTCTTTCTAACGGTTGTAATTTCATTGCATAATCTTCAATGAGCCCTCGAGAAATTACCAAAACCTGCTACTCATGCTTTTTGCCATGGTCAAGTTCGGCTATTTTTCTAAATTTTTGTACCTATTCTCCGAAGAAATGCAAGTGGCAGGTAGATAGAGCAAACCCTGTAGAACACAACTAATTTTTTTCTTTTCCTTAGCTTGCTTCTTTTACTTTCTGGAACCAATTTTTCAATGCCATCAAATTCTATATTTGGTCAACTCAAATCTCACGAAACAACAATCGGCAAGCAGCTCGGGTGTCATTTGACGCAGCTTTTTCTCCTCTTTCTACCAGCTGTTTTTTGTTTCCGATTCATCAAGTTTTCCGGGATAAAACCATCATAATTCAGGTTTTCCAGGGCGCCCCAGGCTGTACCCGGAATTTTCGAAAGCTGCTAATCTGAAGCGGTAAACGCTTATTTGCTTTGTAAAATTAGTGTTGAACCATAATCCATCTTTGTAAGTTTCAAAATCCGAAGATTTACTGATGTTGGATGCATTTGTGTCTGAGACGAGTCTGCTAAAATTCGGTGGTTTTATCAAAAAAATCTCTACAAAAATTATGACGAGCTCTGGAAAGTAGAAAAAAGTTGTGCTGTTTTCTGTAGGGTTTGCTCTATCCGTCCATTACTTGGACTCCTTCCGAGGGTTGTTATAAATACTTAGAAAAATATTGAAACTTGGCCTTCTCAAAAAGCATGGGTCGCAAATTTTGATAATTTTTCGAGAGGTTGTTGGATTCCGTGCAGTGATTATGTAACCATCAGAAAGAGAATGAAATGCTGCATCATACGCACCAGAATCTCTTAGATATCTTTGTTCCACGAGGTGTGGTGTACTTTTGAAAAAAGCGACATTACTTTCGGAACGACCTAATATATATATATATATATATATATATATATAAGGATATATATATATAAGGATATATATATATATATATATATATATATATATACAGAGTGTCCCAAAAAAATGTATCGAACGTTTGATCGTTAATATCTCTCTTCCCAAGAAGCCTTTTGCCTTGCTTCAGGTACCGTTATGTAGAGCTAGCTTCAACTTAGATTTGCGTTATAGAACGAATCACCCAACTCTCTTCATTACTGTAGGATTACGGTAGAAACTTGAAACATATGATGTCAATGTGGAAAAAGCTGCCGTTTCCAAATTTTTCAAAAAATTGTGAAAACTTGTGTAACAGGGTTTTTATGGACGCTGAGTTCAATACTCAACTATTCACAAAATTACGAAGCTTTCTAAACGGTGTAACCGCACTTTTTAGGAACATTGAAAAAATGGCCGCTACCTCTTACCTGGCATAACTCTTCAATGAAGCATCAAACAACTTGGGAACTTTACAGTTATAATCAGCAACTCTAATTAGCCTAGTGTAAAAGTTTTCAGACTGTTTTGTTCCCTTTCTGGGGAAAAATATGGCCTTTCATTGCTTAAAACCCTCTTTGATGTTTCTACCGTAATCTTACAGTAATGAGGAGAGATGAGTGATTCGTTCTATAATGCAAATCTAAGTTGAAGCCAGCGCTACAGATTGGTACTTGAAGCAAGGGAAAAGACTTCTTTAGAAGAGAGATATTAACGATCAAACGTTCGATACATTTTTTGGGACACCCTGTATATATTAGGTTGATGCATAATTCTTGCACCAAAATTTTTAAAATTCTGTTACTTCATCCAGCTGCGATGAAATCTTCTGGTTCGATACATAGTAGAGAGAGCAAATCTTGCGCTTTCTGACGGTTCTCGAGCCAAATGTCCTTGAGGGCATATGGCAACGATACAAGGTGAATAAGAAAAATTTCCAAAAAGTGAATTTTCGATTTTTAGTCACCAAAATTGCTAAAACGTCTACTAGAATTTAAATCTATTTTTGATTTAAGTTTTATGGCATGCTCTTTTTAACTGAGAGTAGTTGGTAGTGATTGGATGTCTCTGCGAATATTTACGAATTTCGAATTTTTTGAAATGACTCATCAATTTTGTTTCAAATTGATTCTCTAACATGCACTATAAAATTCTACTTTTGATATACATAACATAGAGCAGAACATGTAAGTTGACTAGTTTGTTTGAGCATTTTAAAATAATTTTTTTGTATTTTTTGGTGCAAGAATTGTGCATCAACCTAATATATATTAGGTCGGTCCGAAAGTTCTGTCGTTTCATTTTTGAAAATTTGTAACTCTGCGCTATCCCAATGGATTTGCATCATTGTAATTTTATTTGAAAGTTTTTCGCTTTCGAACGCATTCTTGATTAACTTCTATTACACACTGATTGCAGAGATAAAAATGAAAAAGTAAGACCAACTAAGCTTTGCTCATTTTAAGTTAGGTCGCCATAAATTCAAAACGCTACAGAAAAATCTGAAAAGTCCAGTATATAAGTTTTTTGACCCACTCTTTATAACTGTGAAAAGACTGCGCTGTTTGAACGCCTCTGAGAGAAGTTTTGAATTTCGAGTTAACTCAGAAAACGCCAAAATTAATTAATTTGTCACTTTTTCCGAAATTCATAACTTCTTTCAGAGACGTTCAAACAGCACAGTCTTTTCACAGTTATAAAGAGTGGGTCAAAAAACTTATACACTGAACTTTTCAGATTTTTCTGTAGCGTTTCAAATTTATGGCGACCTAACTTAAAATGAACAAAACTTAGTTGATCTTACTTTTTCATTTTTATCTCTGCAGTCAGTGTGCGATGGAGGCTAATCAAGACTGTATTCGAAAGCGAAAGACTTATGCTTTCAAACAAAATTACAACGATGCAAATCCATTGGGATAGCGCAGAGTTACAAATTTCCAAAAATGAAACGACAGAACTTTCGGACCGACTTAATATATTAGGTCATTCCGAAAGTAATTTCGCTTTTTTCAAACGGACGCCACATGTGATGGAACCAAGGTTTCTAAGAGATCTTGGAAGCATTCGATGCAGAATTTCGTCCTCTTTCTAATGATTATAAAAATATTGCAGCATAGTCAAATGAACTTTCAGAAAATAACCAAAATCTGCGACCCATGCTTTTTGAGATGGTCAATTTTCACGATTTTTTAAAAATTCATATCAATCCTCAAAAGGAGTTCAAGTAAAGGTTCGATAGATTAAACCGTATAGAATGCAGCACTACTTTTTTCTCTTCCTCGTATCTCGCCGTAATATTTTTTAGATTTTTTGACAGAACTATCGGATTTTGGCTGGTCCACCTCAGCCACAATCGCATCAAACATCAAATTTTTCGGAATTTGAAACTACCAAAATGGTATTAGGAGTTACCATTAATTTTACAAAGCAAGTGAGGGTTTACGGGTTCGAAATATCAAATTTCGAGTTTTTCGGGTACAGCCTGGGGCTCGCTAAAAAAATGAATTGTGATGATTTCTCCCCGGAAACTAAACGAATCGGAATTAAAAAACACATGTTAGAAAGGGGAGAAAATGCTGCATCGAATAATGCGCGAGCTGCCTTTCTTTTGATGTTCTACGAGGATTTAGCTGCTCAAGTATGGAAATCGGTAGCATCAGTAAAAATTCTGTTAAAAATGGACAAGCTATGGAAAGGAGAAAAAATTAGTGCTCTATCCTATAAGATTTACTCTATCGAATCGTTATTTGAACTCCTTCTGAGGATTGATGGGAAAGTTTTAAAAAATCGTGAAACTTGACCATCTCAAAAAGCATGGGTCGCAGATTTTGGTTATTTTCTGAAAGCTCATTGACTGTTTTGCAGCAGTTTTATAACCACTAGAAAGAGAATAAAATGCTGCATCGAATGCTTCCAAGATCTCTTAGAAATCTTTGTTCCATCAATTGTGGCGCTCGTTTGAAAAAAGCGAAATTACTTTCGGAATGACCTAATATACAGGGTGTCCCAAAAAAATGTATCGAACGTTTGATCGTTAATATCTCTCTTCCCAAGAGATCTTTTGCCTTGCTTCAGGTACCGTTTTGTAGAGCTGGCTTCAACTTAGATTTGCATTATAGAACGAATCACCCATCTTTCTTCATTACTGTAGGGTTACGGTAGAAACTTGAAACATATGGTGTAAATGTGGAAAAAGCTGCCTTTTCAAAATTTTTCAAAAAAATGTGAAAAGATGTGTAAGAGGGTTTTTATGGACGCTGAGTTCAATACTCAACTATTCACAAGATTACGAAGCTTTCTAAACGGTTTAATCGCACTTTTTAAGAACATTGAAAAAATGGCCGCTACCTCTTACCTGGCATAACTCTTCAACGAAGCATCATAACAAGTTGAGAACTTTACAGTCATAATCAGCAACTCTAATTAGCCTAGTGTAAAAGTTTTCAAGCTGCTTTGTTTCTTTTCTGGGGCAAGATATGGCCTTTCATTGCTTAAAACCCTCTTTAAAGTTTCTACCGTAATCCCACAGTAATGAAGAGCAATGGGTGATTCGTTCTATACTGCAAATCTAAGTTGAAGCCAGCTCTACATAATGGTATCTGAAGCAAGGCAAAAGACTTTTTTAGAAGAGAGATATTAGCGATCAAACGTTCGATACATTTTTTGGGACACCCTGTATATAAGGTTGGTCCGAAAGTTCTGTCCCACCATTTTCAAAAAATCATAACTTCCTCCTATTATGATGTTTCTGCATAGCAAAAACCATTTTGGAAAGAGCAATTCATGCACTTTTTGAAACTACCTTGGCTGCTATCTATGAAGCTCTGAATGCAGAGATAAAATTGAGAAAAGGAAACCACTTCAAATTCGGAATTTTTAAGCAGGCCCGTTAAAAAATCCAAAACAGTGCCATAAAATCCAAAACAACCATAATCCTAGATTTTCTGGGTTCTCTTTCTATTTGAGCAAAACTCGCGCTAATCGAGCCCTTCTTAGAAAGGTTATGATTTTCGAGAAAAAATGCCAAAAATTCAGTTCCTTAAGAAAATTGATTTTTTGACATTTTTTTCAAAAAATCATAATTTGTCAAAAAACAGTCCGATCAGCGCGAGTTTTGCTCATATAAAAAGAGAACATCAGAAAACCTAGGATAATGGTTGTTTTGGATTTTATGGCACGGTTTTGGATTTTTTAACGGGTCTGCTTAAAAATTCCGAACTTGAAGTGATTTCATTTTTTCAATTTTATCTCTGCATTCAGAGCTTAGTAGATAGCAGCCAAGGTAGTTTCAAAAAGTGCATGAATTGCTCTTTCCAAAAAGGTTTTAGCCATGCAGAAACATCATGATAGGAGGAAGTTATGGTTTTTTGAAAATGCCGGGACAGAACTTTCGGACCAACCTAATATCCTCCTATAATATAACATCGAAAGCGGTTTGTGGGCGGAGTTTCGCCAGAAGTAGAACACGCACGAAGTGAGGAGCGAGCTCGACCGCAGAGAATTTTGGGGGCGTGGTCTCGCCGGGTGGCATTCGCAGCTGTGCAGCCACACAGTGCTGGCTTATTTCTGAAGCTCAGCAACTCAAGGAGAAGGGGGTATTAAGCACTTTTCCGTTGTATGTAGCAAATTGTGCAATGGTGCTAATACTTCAGCCCAACCACTGCTTGCGCTTTTCTTGCTCCGCAAGTACTTCTGTTCGTTGCCTTCTTGAATCGTTACAAAAACCATCATTCATGTCAACGTTCCCTATTTTTACCACTTTGATGGGAGCTGAAGCTTTTTGATCTGGCATACAGACAGTCAGCAGCCTCTTAGTTCCACACCCCGTTCCACCCCCCATTTGGCCAGATTTTTGCCGAGCTATGCCGTTGATACGTTATACATGACAGTGGCAAAGGAACACCTATTTTTGATAATTAAGTTCCAAAACGTTCTTAGGAACAACCTGTTTCTGATTCAAGACTGAGTTAGAGCTTTTTGATGAAACTTGACGCAAATAATCACAACTAGATTCACGGTGCTCAGTTCCAAAACTTATCTTATAAGCAAAAATACATGAGCTTCTGTTTATCGGCCTCACAGATGACTTTATAAGCGAACTGATCCTGTTTCCCATGTTAATCTAATGGAAGATGAAGTTTTTTGATATGATATAATACTAGATCGCATTATAACTTTTTTGCCAAAAAATCCTTGTTAGACTATATACATGTTTGATTTTAGTAGAGTTGAACGCACTTCGCTTGGTAGTGTATAATATTCTCCCAGATAACAGCGAAAATTTTGAGAATTTGGCGATGACTGCTGTTAACTGGTCCTTGGAATAGCACCAATACTCGACCGTCGACCGCAATGGATGCTGACTCATCGCGCTTGCTCTTCGTAGTAAGCTAGGAAGGGTTAGCCAATTTACATGTCTAGACCGTTGATCACGCCTGGAGCTGACTCATCATAGTTGATCTTTGCAAACCGAGCCAGCCATGCATGCTCTGAACATTAACACTATAGGATGGTCATACTAGGGGTCAGGACAGCTGCCAAATTCGCTGAGAACTCTAATGTTGTTTGATAGAAGTGTTTTGATCTTATATATAAAGCTGGATGTCTGTATGTATGTATGTATGTATGTCTGTCTGTCAGTACGTGTGTTACGAATAGAAAATTCCATTTCTGAACCGATCCGGACCAAACTTGGCACACATACGCTACGGGCCCCGGCGGGTGTCATAGGCTACTTTTCGTCATCGATCGATATCGATTTTATCGATTTTTATCGATTTTTTGCAAAATTTGAGCTAGGGGGCTGGGAGTTGGCACAGGGGGGTAATCGAGCATGGGGATTCCGAATACAATATTGGTTTTCAGGATTATCGATTACTTTTATCGATTTTATCGATTTTTTGCAAAGTTTGAGCTACGGGGCTGGGAGTTGGCACAGGGGGGTAATCGAGCATGGGGATTTCGAATACAATATTGGTTTTCAGGATTATCGATTACTTTTATCGATTTTATCGATTTTTTTGCAAAGTTTGAGCTAGGGGGCTGGAATTTGGGTAGTTGAGCATGCTGATCATCCCCAAGGGGGGTGATCAGCATGCTCGATTACACCCCTGTGCCAAATTCCAGCCCCCTAGCTCAAATTTTCAAAAAATCGATAAAATCGATAAAAGTAATGGACGATCTTGAAAACTAATATTGTAATCGTAATCTGCATGCTCGATTACCCCCTGCGCAAACTCCCAGCCCCGCAGGTCAAACTTTACAAAAAAATCGATAAAATCGATAAAAGTAATGGACGTTCCTGAAAACTAATATTGTGTTCGTAATCAGCATGCTCGATTACCCCCCCTGTGCAAAATCCCAGCCTCGCATGTCAAAATTTACAAAAAATCGATAAAATCAATAAAAGTAATCGATAATTCTGAAAACTAATATTGTATTCGGAATCCCCATGCTCACTTCCCCCCTGTGCAAACTCCTAGCCCTGTAGGCGAACTCTGCAAAAAAATCGATAAAAATCGGTAAAATCGACATCGATCGATAACGAAAAGTGGACTGTGACACCCGCCGGGGCCCGAAGTGTATGTGTGCCAAGTTTGGTCCGGATACGGCGGAGCCGGGTAAGCCAGCTAGTATAATATAATACGCGTAAACTAGCTCAGCTTTGAAGTGCAATTCTGCCACACAATTATTTTGCAATTAAAATTTTGTAACCTTCACTGAGCTGTGCAGTTCTTGAGCATTTATACACCAGGCACACTGCCATTAGATCGCATCGCAACTTTTTTTTGTCAAGAAATTTTTGTTAGACTATGTACATGTTTGATTTCAATAGAGTTAAATGCACTTCGCTTGGTATATAATAGGCTCCTAGATATTAAATTGTGGGAATTTGGCGATGACTGCTGTTGACTAATCCTTGGAATACTCGACCGTCGACCACAATGGATGCTGACTCATCGCGCTTGCTCTTCGTAGTAAGCTAGGACGGGTCAGCCAATTTACGTGTCTAGACCGTTGATCACGCCAGGAGCTGACTCATCATAGTTGATCTTTGCAAACCGAGCCAGCCATGCGTGCTTTGAACATTAACACAATAGGATGGTCATACATTAGGGGTCAGGAATTTGCTGGAATTGATACATTGCTCAGATCATGCCAAAATTGCAATTTGTACAAGTGACCTTCACATTCTGAAAAGAAGTCAAAATGAGAGATACGACGATTCTCACTTTAACTTTTTCTATTCTGACCAAAATATCAAAGCTGCTAATCGCACGCCGCATTCAAGATTGAAAGCATTTATAATAGAACAAGTTTTGGTCAAACTAACAAACTAAAAAATTATTCAGGGCACATTTCAAAACAGAGAATACTTCCATTTGTTTTCATTGACTTCAGTGAAAAATTCGATGCCTGGGTGCATTTATGGAAGAATTCGAGTTTTGTTCTACAAACAAATATGGCGAACAAACACTGGTCTCAGTGAAAAGACGGCTGAACGAATTCTATGCAGGGACGTTTCAAAGGATATCCCTCAAGAGACTCAATGAGAAATGCCCATTTGAGAGAATTTTCTTGGACAAAAATTCAACGTTAAAGAAAAGCGGTGTACAAGTTCCTTCACTAAAAAGGAGTTGGAACACTTTTACAGATATATTTCGCTATTCAGCTTTTTCCTTTACCTAAAATTCTGACTTGGAAATTTTTTGAGAACTCCTACTCTTTCACGAACAATTGCTACACGCAAGTTCAGTCTATCTGGATAAACACTCGGCAATTTCTACAGCAGAATTTTACAGAAGACATCTTTTAGTTGATCTTCATGTATTCCTGGATACTTATATTTGAATTTTCAGAATTTTGCAACTGCAAAGTTTTGTTACGCTGGGAAGTTCACTTAAACGGTTTTCAGGATTAGCCACTTTTACACAAAAAATCTTTCGTGGTTTTGAATAAAAATCGAACATTTGAAAAATTCTACTTCTGCTTCGAGAAATTGAGGCTTGCAAACTGTGGTCCCGCGGGTACCTGAATAGTTTGTAGGTCGGTCACTTTTACACAAAAGGCTTCTCGCAATGATTTTTCCTACAGATTGAAGATATTTGGCATTCTTTCTGCTCCAAGCATGAAGTTCGAATACAAGGAAAACTCTACTTCTGCCTCAAGAACATTGCCGCTTGCAAACTTTGGTCCCGCGGGTACCCGAGTAGTTTGTAGGGACGGTCCTACAAATCGAAGATATTTGGCATTCTTTCTGCTCCATGCATGAAATTCGAATACAAGGAAAACTCTACTTCTGCCTCAAGAACATTGCCGCTTGCAAACTTTGGTCCCGCGGGTACCCGAATAGTTTGTAGGGGCGGTCCTACAGATCGAAGATATTTGGCATTCTTTCTGCTCCATGCATGAAATTCGAATACATTAAAAACTCTACTTCTGCCTCAAGAACATTGCCGCCTGCAAACTTTGGTCCCGCGGGTATCTGAATAGTTTGTAGGTCGGTCACTTTTACACAAAAGATCTCTCCTGATAATTCTTCAAACAGATCGAAGACATTAGAAAATTCATTTTCTAATGCGAGCATAAAAATCGTATACATTGGAAGAACTCTACTTCTGCCTCAAGAACACTGCAAACTGTGGTCCCGCGGGTACCTGAAAAGTTTGTAGGGTAGGTCGCTTTTACACAAAAGATCTCTCCTGATAATTTTTCAAACAGATCGAAGACATTAGAAAATCCATTTTCTAATCCAAGCATAAAAATCGAAGGCAATGGAAAAATTACACTTCTGCACCCAAAACTCTACCGCTTGCAAACTCTGGTCCCGCGGGTACCCGAGTAGTTTGTAGGGTCGGTCACACTAAAACTTGGAAACTAACAGGGGAAGGATACTTGGATGCCGTAGCCATTCATAATGATTTGTATACCAAAAAATGCGCTTTTGAATGCTGGTTCGTAGACTGTCTTTCATATCTGCGAAACGATAATCTGAATGGAGTTATGATTTTTTTCATTAAAAAAATTGCGTTCCTGCGGAGGGTCAAAATCATCAATAAAAAAATTTTCTCTCCTTCCCAATTGCTGAGTATGATCCAGATAGTCTAAATAAATATTACGACGTCTAAAATTTCCTTCAGTAGCATCAAATGGTAGGTTAGATCAAATCTGGTGATTTTTACTATCCAAAATTAGGCTAAATTTTCAAGGAAAAAAGTTCATAACTTTCTTCAAAAGATCGTTTCGCAGATTTCGAACACAGATTCAGAGTCTGCATTCGAAGGCGCATTTTTTGATATACAAATCATTAGGAATGGCCGCGGCATCCAACTATCCTTCCCTTGTAAGATATCTCGCTCACTACTGGAAATCGTTGAACTGTGAGTACTACTCGCTCATTTATTAGGTTGGTGTAAAAATAATGTTCGTTTTGAAAAGTTCGCCCTGCTGTTTCCTTTCTGGACAAAAGAAGGAGTTCCTCAGTGAGAAAAAAAACCTAAAATTTCTTTCGACAAATATCAAAATTAGTTCGTAAAACTTGACGTCGAAAATTCCATCAAGTCCCTGGTCCCTTCCAAGGGGATCATGTTCGCCCTGCTGTTTCCTTTCTGGGCAAAAGTAGGAATTTCACAGTGAGGAAACCTAAAAGTAGCTTGTTTGTGAGCCCTTGGATTCTTTAGAAAAAAAGTTTGTGCCCCACAAAATCCCTATTTTTTTCTGCCAGCGAGATTATGTTCGCCCTGCTCTTTTCTTTTTTGGGCAAAGTAGGAGTTCCTCAGTGAGAAAAAAAACCTAAGGTTCTTTCGACAAATTTCAAAATTAGTTCCCCTTCCAAGGGGGGACCATGTTCGCCCTGCTGTTTCCTTTTTGGGCAAAAATAGGAATTCCTCAGTGAGAAAAAATCCTAAAAGTAGCTTGTTTGTGAGCTCTTGGAGTTCTTCAAAAAAATGTTTGTGCCCCATAAAGTTTCTGTTTCTTTTCATGGAGGCGATGTTCGCCCTGCTGTTTCCTTTCTGGACAAAAGTAGGAGTTCATCAGTGAGAAAAAAAACCTAAAATTTCTTTCGACAAATATCAAAATTAGTTCGTAAAACTTGACGTCGAAAATTCCATCAAGTCCCTGGTCCCTTCCAAGGGGATCATGTTCGCCCTGCTGTTTCCTTTCTGGGCAAAAGTAGGAATTTCACAGTGAGGAAACCTAAAAGTAGCTTGTTTGTGAGCCCTTGGATTCTTTAGAAAAAAAGTTTGTGCCCCACAAAATCCCTATTTTTTTCTGCCAGCGAGATTATGTTCGCCCTGCTCTTTTCTTTTTTGGGCAAAGTAGGAGTTCCTCAGTGAGAAAAAAAACCTAAGGTTCTTTGGACAAATTTCAAAATTAGTTGGTAATACTTAGAACTTCAAAAATTTCGCGCCCATAAAGTCCCTGGTCCCTTCCAAGGGGACCATGTTCGCCCTGCTCTTTTCTTTTTGGGCAAAGCGGGACTTCCTCAGTGGACGAGAAACTAAAAGTTCTTTCGACAAATTTCAAATTATTAGGTTGGCTAATAAATAAGTTCGGTCGCTTTTTTAGCTCTTACAAATGCTGTAGACAAATTTTTGTCCAATGTTTGGTATCACTGAAAAGAGCACTTCACTGGGTATTGGAGCATATATTCTGGTTGAGTAAAACTTATCTTCCCAGGAAAAAAATCCGCAAAGAAGTGAAAAATCGCAATTTTCCCATAATGCGCAAATATGAGGAAATTTGGTTTCCTTAGTTAAACATTTTCAAAAGAGCCGATTACATTCTTTTTGTTGTTCACTAAATAGGGATAACCTTTCTGTATCCAAACACCAAACTGATATTCTTTACGTCCATTACAGCATGAAAACGAAGCTCAAGAAATCAAAGAATTGAGCTTTTGGAAATTTCGCCATGTTGAGGCATAACTGTCTTTACTGACGATAGAAAATCCTGATTATTTGATATGTGATAGAGGAAACTTCGAGGTACTCTCCCACAAAGAATCATAGATTGAAAACAACAAGAAAATTTTTTATGATAATTTGTATGCTAAAACGAACTTACTTAGAACTTCAAAAATTTCGCGCCCATAAAGTCCCTGGTCCCTTCCAAGGGGACCATGTTCGCCCTGCTCTTTTCTTTTTGGGCAAAAATAGGAATTCCTCAGTGAGAAAAAATCCTAAAAGTAGCTTGTTTGTGAGCCCTTGGAGTTCTTCAAAAAAATGTTTGTGCCCCATAAAGTTTCTGTTTCTTTTCATGGAGGCGATGTTCGCCCTGTTGTTTCCTTTTTGGGAAAAAGTAGGAATTCCTCAGTGAAAAAAAACCTAAAAGATTTTTCTCAAGAGTTTGTTGGTGAGCCCTTGGAGTTCTTTAGAAAAAAGTTCGTGCCCCATAGAGTCCGTAATCTTTTCTGCCAGCAAGACCATGTTCGCCCTGCTGTTTTCCTTTTGGGCAAAAGTATTTTCCAAAAGTGAAAGCTTTCAAGAGCATTTTCTCTCGATGGATCATGAAACATGGAGACTGAATGAAGATATTGTCTATGAAAGTGTCAAACTAATCAAACTTCGTCCAAAGTAGATGCTCGCAATACCGCATGCAAATTCAGTGCGATTAGCAGTCGCACTGATACTTTGATAACAACAACAAAAAAATTGAAATCTTTCATTGCTCAGCTGCTTTTACCATTGAGGTTGTGGAGTAGGTTTAGTTGAGAAAGATTACATTTGGTTGTCGGACGACTGCTTAACTACGCGACATAGTCAAACCGGGAAAATTCGGCTATCGCAGAAACCCGGTGATCACAAAAAGCGTTCGTCGAACAAATCGAAGCTGTCCATGCATAAGAGATCTCGAACTTATAGGAAAAGTCTATAACGACAGTTATTTTATTTATATATTTACTATCATTTATGTATTCAATCGCGTAGCGTGGAAAAAAATGCATCAACGCATCATCAATACTGAAAATCTCCCGATTATTTCCAGTCAAAATTATTATGGAATTAGGAGGGGCAGTATGCTATGCTGATCATTTGTATGTTGAAAAAAAAAAGCTTCAGCTTCTTCAAGCTGACAAAAATGGGGAGCGTTGACTTGAATGTTGGGTTTTTTGGCTTTTGAGGCGGATTTGTGATGAGTTTTGTTGAGATTTGTGGGCACGATGTGATTGTTCTTTCCCAAATCTAACCGTCCACCTTCAAGACCATAATTCATGGAATACTCAATTTTTTCATTAAACAATCAGACTTTACCCCAAGCTTAAGAAGGTTTTTCCATAGAAAACTTGTGCGTGAAAGGAATACGAACTTTTCAAAAGGAGGCTAAATGGCGATATTTGGAGAATGAGGGTTACAGAAAGCCGTTCAGTGATATCAAAACTTTCGTCTTGCAAATGGGAACTCAACGAAAGAGAGATCGATAGCTGGAGCGACTCCGTACACAAGCGTTCCAGCTACCATGACACACTGCTATTTCAACACTTAGCAAGTGCAGCAACGAAATCGATAAAGGTAACCGATAGTTAATCGATAATGGAATTCATTGGATTTGTGATCAGCATGCTCACATACACCCCTGTGCCAATTCTCAGCCGCTTAGCTCAAAGCTGAAAAATCTCCGCTCCGCCCCGGGACCCTTAGTGCAAGCAAATCTCTCGCCGGCATAATGGCTCTGGCCTCTCCTCTCGCCATCACTGAGCGCCGTTATATTTCCGCATTCCTTTTTCAGGATTCCTTCAGCAACTGGACCCTCCGTCACGCTGGGGTTAAGGATAGGAGGGACGCAGAAAACTCTGCCGTAGCGCTTGGAAGGATCCAGTGTATATTATAGTAAGGAATTCCTTTTTTGGATTCCTTCAGCAACTGGATCCTCCGTCACGCTGGGGTTAAGGATAGGAGGGACGCAGAAAACTCTGCCGTAGCGCTTGGAAGGATCCAGTGTATATTATAGTAAGGATATATATATATATATAGAATCTTCTTGCAAACCTAAGAACGAGTGTGCTTCTGTAGGGAAAAAGTGCTTTCTCGCTATATATTAGGTTGTTCTAAAAGTTTTGTCCGTTTAAACCACTATGAAACCACGCACATTGAAGACCTGAATGGGCTTCAACATGCATTCGATGCAGATTTTCCTGCTCTTTCTTACGAAGACATTATCGATCCACAATCTTGTATGCGTTTCTGGATAATTGCCAAAATTCTCCACCCGTCAAGTTTATCTGCTCAAGGTTAGGCTAACCTTTAAAACTTTCATTCGAAATCTTGGAGAGGTTCAAATATGGATCAAATAGAGCAATTCTCGGACTACAAGGTGATATGTTCATATTCTCCTAATCTGCTGTTTCTAGGTTTAAAAAATAATTTCTTTGGAGGTCTTGATTTTTGGCAAAGTAATGAAACACGCAATTACAGCAAATACACAAAAAATTTCGAAATTTATGCAAATTGAAACATGATTCTTAGTAAACATTTTTACACAACATTACCAAGTTTGATTCGCTTTAAAAAAGCGCGTTTTCAGATTTCGGTACTTGTACGTGGTTAACGTAATCAAAAAGCCGCGGTTTTTCTTGAACAAATAACTATTACGGACTTGGCAAACGTGGGCCATGTAATCTAAAATAGATATAATGTAGCCAAAGGTTTGCTCTACACAACAGTTACCAGCTTCTTTAAAGACAACAGGATAATATTAGGTCATTCCAAAAGTAATTTCCCTTTTTCAAACGGGCGCCACATTTGATGGAACAAAGATAAGAGGTCTTGGTAGCATTTGATGCAGCATTTCATCCTCTTTTTAACAGTAGTGAAATTTTTGCAGCTCAATCATTGAGCTTTCGGAAAATTATCAAAACCTGCGAACTATGCTTTTTGAGATGGTCAAATTACACAATTTTTCAAAACTTTCATATCAACCCTCGAAGGAGATCAAGCAACGATTAGATAGAGCAAACCTTATAGGATACAGTGCGACTTTTTCTCCTTTTCATAACTAGCCGTAATTTTTTGAAAGATTTTTTTTAGCAAAACCATCGGATTTTGGCAGGCCTACGTCAGCCACAATCGCATCAAACATCAATAATTGCTCGGAATTTGAAGCTTCCAAGATGATATATGACTTATTATTGATTTTATAAAGCAAATGAGGGTTTACGGATTTGAAATACTGAAGTTCGAGTTTTTCGGGTACAGCCTTGGGCTCGTTCAAAAACATGAGTTATGACAATTTTATCCCCGAAGACTGAACGAATCGGAAACAAAAAACAACAATGTAAATAAATAATAAATAAATAAGATAGGGGAGAAAAAAGCTGCATCAAACAGCAGCCGAGCTGCTCTCTCATTGATGTTCTACGAGATTAGAGTTGACCAGTTGTGGAAATTGGTAGCATCAGTTGAAATTTTAATAAAAAATTTAGAGGAGGTATACGAAGAAGAAAAAATTGTTATGTATCCTGTAGAGTTTGCCCTATCTAATCGTTACCTAACCCCTTCCGAGGGTTGACAAATTCTCCGAAAACTCAATGACTGGGCTGCGACGATTTCACCACTGTTAAAAAGAGGATGAAATGCTGCATCAAATGCTATCAAGACTTCTCAGAAAGTACTTTTCCTTCAGATGTGGCGCTCCTTTGAGAAAAGCGAAATTACTTTCGGAATGACCTAATAATATTTCAAAATTCAGATTTGGCGTTACTGCTGAGCTGCTTAAAAAGCTACGGCGATAACATTGCAAAGACAGGGTAGATCGGAGAGCAGTTATAGCTGTAAGAAAGTGGCTAAAAATCTGAATCAAATAGTACTTAATTCGTCTATGGATTGGTGTCCTGTGAGTTTTAGTGAGCGATGAAAAATACGGACAAAACTTTTGGGACAACCTAATATATAATCTCAGCGAAGTCAGTAAATCAAAGTTGGCCAAACTTGAAAGTGGTGCATCTTATATCCGTTCAGTATATTTTATGATATCAAATTCAAATCGATTGACTTTCGCTACTGAGAAAAGGTTTAGTCTCTCTAAAAGAATACTCAACTAGATCTACCAACATGCGAAAATTTTGATTCTCTGACCATGAAATAAAAGGAGGCTTTTTCCATTCTTAGATTTTTCACGCAAATCTATGTTATAACTGCGTAAGTATGTACAAGGGGTGTTTCAGTGAAGGTAGTAGCAATACTTGTGAGTGGATAAAATACCTGATCTAAAATATGACACTTTCTTTCGAGTTATGATCGCGTCTCCAGCGGGAATGTTAATGCTGCGGCCCTGAGGAAAGAAGGCACAATTCGTCTGCGTTGGTTCCGGGGCCTTTAAAGAACAGGGGTTCTTCATACATTTCATGCAAATTTGGACGCCCGCTCTGTTGTAAAAAAGGCTTGCAATATGCAAAGATCTTGCAAGCGTGGTTTCTGATATCGAGAGGGTACGAAAGGCAAGGTAAAGGTTCAAAAAGTCAATCCACCTTATCAAAATAACCCCGCTCAGTCCGCTTCCACACGAATCTCGAAGTGGATCATACCCTCGAAGCATAAGCATGTCTTCTGGTCTCCTCACATGGAGCAATGAAAGAAATCATGGCTTTACCTGGAAGGGAGCGAAAACATCTGAGGCAAAGCCTCGGATGCTATTGAGGGAAGCGTGTTTAGTCGAAGCGTTTCTAGATGAGACTCATATCAGTTTGAAGAGCATTGCACGGTAGCTCCAAATCTGCCTTCATTATCTGCCAAGCGCCTCTGGACGTTGAATTATGATCATTTTTTGGAACGAAAAATGTATGCAGAATTTAGGTCAAAACAATCGTTACAGTCTTTACAGCGCTCAGATAAAGCAATGTTCAGTATTAACATATTAGACAAAATGTATCCATTGCATGAACTGCTCTGATACTCGACACGGGACCATTTGAACAAAATTTGGGCATTTTGCTCCAGTTTGCGTTCAATTTTTTGATCAAAAGAACGCCCATAACTCGGCGTTCAGAGGCGCTTGGTAGATAATGAAGGCAGGTTTGGAATTTTTGTGCAATACCTTTCAAAGCAACTTCGACTACACGCTGCCCTCGTAAGCTTACGTCCGCATTAAAATGATATCGAATGGAGTTGAGAGAGTGAGTGATATTCGATATTTGTCTCTCTATCACACAAGAACTCGCACCGTATCTTAATCAGATCTTTTGACCATGTGAAGACATGTTTAATTCCTTGCTCAAGCGGTCAGTAAGCACTCACTCGTACTAAACCAGAACTTTACCGGCGAACGAAAGGTGAGTACTGCGTGTGGCAGCCTGCTCGTGGTCGAAAGAAAGCTTAGTTTTGCCTGTGGGATTGAGGAGATGTTTGATCGGGTAGTCTGTAAATTGTTTTCGCCCATTTCAGGCTCTAAAGAAGGCGATTTATTGCCGAGACGTTAGCCTAAATAAAAACTTACCAATCTCGGTCGTGGCTAAACAATCAAATAAACACGATATTCGATATTATTGAAAGCTTCACTGTTATGTTCTATCAGTCTCATGGAGAGCAGAATGGCATGTATTAGGTTGGTGCAAAGAGTAATGAGCGTTGTTCAAGGCCTTCTTTCTGTGAACTTTTTCCATCAAACTTCCACTCATTTAACACACTATTGAAAAACTCCTTTCATACTCTATCTAATGGTGGTTGAAGCAAGCTTCTAGTTTCGTCCGTTAAGACTTACTGAGCTTTACATAACTGCACTCAAAACCAGAATTTCACTTCATTTACTTTTCTGGCCAAATTTCATGCGCGAATGATGGAATTTATTTGGAGATTCATCCGCTGCATGTCGTAGAAATTATCTACATCACGCACACTTAACCATGTTTTCTGAGATTATCTAAGCTGAGATATGGACATCTCAAAATGGGTAGTTATCGCCTTCATTCCGTGGTCCATGCATCTCTATTGAAAAAAAAGCGATCGCCAAACTTCGCTCATTTCTATAAGCGTAAGGGTGGGGCTTCCTTTCGACAGTTTTTTGCAAAAATGTTTAGCTGTTCAATACGCAGAAAATCAAAAAATCCGTAATTTGGGACTTTTAGGCCTATGGGAAAAAGTTGAAAAAGTGACAGTTTTGCTTTTTGGTTTCGATCTTTTCGTCCTAGCCATTTCTATCTGTATTTGTACTACTGTTCTGCGGTTAAAACACAGGCTATTCAATAATTGGACTAACAAAAGACTTCAAAACTTAGACTAACCAAATCTGAAGGCAGTTATGGTTTGTCTAAAACGAGGTTACAAGCAAAATCTTTTTTGTTTCCCAATCCATATTTTTCTGCCCATTCAAGATATTAGTGCAAGTAAAGGTGAGCTGTATGCAAAAGGTTTCCTGCTTTTGAAGTTCTTCATAGCATTAAAAAATGCGGATTTTTCAGAAAGTTGTAGAACGTCCAAATGAGAGCTCGCAAAGCGCTCATTATCTTTGAACAAACCTAATATATGCAGAGTTTGCTTAAAAATTCGCGGACGTCTCGGGTGTTGAAGCTGGATGCGCTCGTTTTGCTAACGGAACCTAATATTGAGGGCCCTTCATCACAACCGAGCTTCTTTGTCGCCATAAAAGAGGCTCAAGCGTGTGATGAGATAGAGATAATGCCTTTTCACGGCGGCGTGGCACGAGTTCTCAAAGCCTAGCCGCTTTTCCTCGCAGGGGTACTTGGCACCTCCAGAAATCCCTTAGAGGCCATCACACTTTATCGGGGTCAAGGGGCGGCTCCGCCCATCACTCCTCCCTCTAGGTGCCCTCATTATGAATTGTGTACACACAGTGTAAGACGTGTATTGTTTTTGAAGATGATAGCACTAAAGTCGAGAAAAATTTTCAAGGATTAAAGGCACCGTCCACCCTATGTTGAGGGTGTTGGGCTTTGGGCAGCATATAATAGTAGGGCCCTTTGTCAATTCACTGCCAAAGTTGCGGCGCAAAACGCAGCTTCAGAAGCGAGAAAATCGCTTCGGAATAGCGAAGATGCACGAGGACCCCCATCCATGCCCCGCCCATTTGTGCGCGCCCACCAATCACCGTTCCGAGAAGACGGCCTGTGGGTTCTCCGGAACGGGGATTGTCGGGGGAGCATTTTCGACTTCATATCGGAATCAGAAACACGAGAAGGCCCTGAAATGATGAAAACATGGAAGTCGAAAATCTGGGTGGACGGTGCCTTTAAAGGCAGTATCCGGGCAAAAACTCGATTTTGAGATTTTGTGCTTACCCGCCTATTCGCTACGCTGAATCCGAAAATCTAGAACACTATAGGCGCTTATTCTTGGAAGATCGTCCTTCCCTGCTTTATTTGGGTGCCAATGCTCTACATAGTTTTTTTTCATTAAGACTGATTAAGGCCCTATATCTGTGCCAAAATTCTCAAATTTTTGCAGGTGCTACATCGAGCCTTCACTGCAATACCACGAAAGCTGAGATACAATTCTAAAGTACAACGACATGGGCCCCTTGATGATGTGAATGGTAAGTGGAATTTAGATACCTTAAAAAAAATCCACTCTCTCACCACTCAAGAACGGGAGTTCAGCAAAAAGGAGAGAAAGGTTTTTAGCGGCAGATAGAGGCCAGTACTGAAAGTTACTTTAGGTAGGGAAACAACTTAAGACTGGGACTGCGCTTTTGTCCATTACGACGGACGCATTTATAGTAGTACCGCAGGAGTGAGAATCGGGTTATCTACTTAATCATAATTCAAAACCAGTGAAGTATTAGGTTGGTGCAGAAGTAATGAGCGTTTTTTCAGGCCTTGTTTCTGGACCTTTTCTCCATCGAACTTTCTTCCTTGACACACATCTAGCACACTATCAAAAAGCTCCTTTTACGATCTGTCTTGAAGTGGTTGAAACTAGCTTTTAGCCCCCTTCGTTAGAATTTTACTGAGCTTTACATAAGCTCACTCAATATCAAAATGTTATTGCAAATTACTATCTGGCCAGAATTCATTCGCGAATGAATTTCAAAAGCATTCATTCAGAAATTTAGCTACTGCTTGTGATAAAAATTTCTACATTACGCACATTTAATCATATTTCCTGAGATCATCTAAGCTGAGATATCGACACCTCAGCATGGGTAGTCGTCGCATTCATTCTGTGGTCCATGCGTTTCCAATAAAGAAAGCAATCGCCAAACTTCGTCATTTCTGTAAGCAGTGCCTCTTTTTGACAATTTTTTGCGGAAATTTTTGGCTGTTCAGAACTCAGAAA
This sequence comes from Cylicocyclus nassatus, assembly GCA_958299035.1. Lineage (NCBI taxonomy): Eukaryota > Metazoa > Nematoda > Chromadorea > Rhabditida > Strongylidae > Cylicocyclus > Cylicocyclus nassatus. The sequence goes on from CATQJL010000326.1 coordinate 22,800,996, forward strand.
ATCAAAAACTTCATAAGGGACTTTGCAGCATAGAAAAAATGTGAAAATAGGTGTCAAATTCGATTTTTGATTTTTTTTTCTTTTCGCAATTTTTTTTCCTTCAAGCCCTTACCATCTTTCTTTGTACTACTGTTGGCTTGCGGCTACAAGATAGGCTATTCACTATTCATACTAACGAACTTCAAAGGGAGCTATGATCAAAGGGAGTTATGATACGTCAACAACGAGGTTTCAAAAAAACACATCTGTTTCTCAATCCATATTTTTCTGCCCGTTTTTGATATCAGAACAGGTAAATGTGCGTTGTATTGCGAAAAATTTGGTGCCTCTGATGGTCTCTTTAGCGCTGAATGTAGATGTATTAGAAAGTTTTAGTTCATTAAAGTAAGAACTCTCAAAACGCTCATTATTTTTGCATCAACTCAATATTATGTACCAGTTCTCGTTGTATTATATGGAAACAAACTCAACACCATTAGTTACGATTTTTCCTAACCTGGGACCATTTCTTTAATGATCGAAAACTTTGATCAGAAAGTCGCCTCGGACATTTGCTTAGCCCACGTCTGACACTTTGACCCCCCATAGTGTGTATGCTCATAATAGACTATGTACTTCTGGTCCCTCAAAATGTCACTGAATTCTAACAAATCATTTAACGAGAATGTGAGAAAAATCACTAAGAAGCCATCTAGCAGTTCCTGTAAAAAATCCTGATTTTTTTGCTATCAAGGACGTCATGCGAGCACATGTGTTATTTAAGTTTGTGGTATACAGGGTGTCCCAAAAAAATGTTAACACTGTTTGATCGTTAATAACTCCCTTGCTTTCAAGTCTTTCGCCGAGCTTCAGGTATCGTTTTGTAGAGCGAGGATAAACTTAGATTTACAGTATCGAGCGAATCATCTAACTTTCCTCGTTACTGTAGAATTAAGGTAGGAAATTCCAGCATGTGGAACCGTCATGAAATATGCCCTCTGACAAAAATTTTTTTTCAAAAAATCTGAAAAATCGTGAACTAGGGTTTTCGCGCACGCTGATTTTACTACACAACTTTTTGTGAGTGTTGTCAGCTTTTTTGAAGGTGTAATCACATTTTTGACACATGCTGGGAAGTCAGTTATTACACTTTACCTAGGATAACTTTGAAAAGAAGTATCATAATGAAATGAAAATTTCATATCCGAAATCAGCGGCTTTCATTACCATAGTACAAGAGATTTTGGCTTGTTGGCTCTGTTTCAAAGCAGAAAATGGGCTTCAATGGCCTAAAATCTTTGTCAAATTTCCTACCGTAATCCTACAGTAACGAGGAAAGTTAGATGATTCGCTCGATACTGTAAACCTAAGTTTATCCTCGCTCTACAAAATGGTAACTAAAGCTCGGCGAAAGACTTGAAAGCAAGGGAGTTATTAACGATCAAACAGTGTTAACATTTTTTTGGGACACCCTGTACTTGCTGCTCTGATCGCCAATCCGCTTCGCGATGTTTATTTGAACCCTTAGGAGATCTAGTCGATGTCAGTACTCCACAATATGGACAAAAGCGAGCCCCAGCGGCACATGTTCAACAACAGGAACGTCGATTACGTTCCCTTTTCAACACATCCCTATCCCACAGTATATGTGTGGGATACAAAGCAGAAGCTAAAAAAGATGCTCGCTGATCTTTTGCTAGTGATCAGGATCTCGGCTGTAGCGTGTGAATCAGTTTGCTCTTATATCTTTGGAGTGTCTCGATTTTACATTGTTCATGTATATCTTTAACGCCCCTACATGCTCATGATCTTCGTTTTCATTCACACTAAAGAAGTTCCGCATTTCTTGTACTTCCATAAAACTTGACTGATGGGGGATATCTGGGTAATCAACGCGCGAAAAAAAAGTTACTTATTTTTGGCACCGCAAAATGTTTTTTTTCAAGAAACAGTTAAACGCCTTTTTTATACCGAGCTAGTAAGAAATGGTTCGTTGAAAAATTGAAACCAATCCCGATAACTGGGAAGAGTGTCACTTTTCTTTAAGTTTTGCTTTAAGTACCTACCCATAAATCAACTCTGCGTTTTGCAATCTTCAAGACGAGGTTTCTTGCAAAATTTCAGAGTTCCAGAAGAAAAATGTGCAAACTAGGAATTTTTGTGAAAAAAAAACAATGAATTGTGAGAAAAGAGGCATGTTGTAGCTGATCGGCTGCAAAGAAACTCAATTAAGCACACGTTATAAGGCGGTAGCCCCTTACCGTATTATTTACATTTAGTTGTTCCTTACCTTTATATGTCCTAAATACTCTGGCCCAAAAACGCTGGATTTACTTGAAACTAGCACAAGCTGTAAGATTAGTTTGAGAATACATTTGTAAGAAAATCTCTCACCGACTACAGCATACTCCACGGTTGGTGAACACCTGGATAGACAATCAAATTCCGAGTTAGCTCTGATTTATCTATCTATAACCGATTATTTGCTACTGTATTTACAGTCTGAGTACACCTCGCGAAGAGTCCGACAACGGCGACAATCTGTATTGCAATATTTTGAACATAAAGAAGAACGTCTTGGTGAATTCATTGGTAACTTCCATAACAGTGTATTGAATGCTCTCGTAAGTGTTACCATAAAAATTTGGAAGGAGTAAACCAGTATATGAAACAGATTCTGCTGATACTTATCATTCACTGCTATTACCTGCGCTCGTTTTATGAATTCTAAAGGGTAGGATTAGAACGTTAGATCTATATGAATATACCACACACCTCGAAGCATTATACCAAGTCTGTCTAACACTGTCGATTCTCCAAAGTTCTTCAGCGCATGATTCGACCGTATCTATTCTAAAACCCTTATAATCAAATCACACCTTTGGTTTAGTGAATCTGAGCAAAGAAAAGTCTTTCAAGGCGATCAAACTCACAGCGATCATAGAAACCTAGCCGATAAAGCCCGAATCGCTCGACAGGACTCCACGATATCCTTTGATAGTGTAGACGACACTGAAGATGTAAAGAGTGCAGAAGAAACACGGGATCAGAGCAAAGAAGCGAAGTAAATTTTTTTCGATAGTAGTCGTTTCGATCATTTGGAATTAGGACTTTCCCATTCTTTATTTCATTTTAGTGAATTTTTCAGATTTCAAAAAAGGGGCAATTTCGTCGAAAGGGATAGCTCATCTCACAATCAATTCAGACACTCGTGCCTTGCACATAAACGGAGTGTTCTAAAAGTAAGTACACCCTTTTCAATCGTTAATAGCTTTCTTCCCACAGTGTCTTTTGTTTAGCTTCATTTAGCATTCAATAGAGAGGCTTCAACTTAAATTTACGGTGTGAAGTAGTTCCCCACCGCTCTCTATTACTGTAAAATTACGGTAGGAACTTTCAACATGAACTATTCAACATCATAGTAGATAGCAGCAAGGAAAGTGTTTTGAAGAAAGTTCCCAGCACGAGGTGGCATTTGAGATTTTTAAGAACGAAGTCCCCCTTGACTTTGCAGAAAATACGAGATATTTTTTGAAATATTTGTAGAAGCTCTTCCAATAATCTCTACGAATAAAAAGTGGAAGTAAAGAAGAGACAAGAATAAATCACATCAAATAGCGAAAGTTAAAAAAAGGCTATTTTTATGACATCGAGGGTCGTAACGAAACAGGGGAGACGAAACCTGGGTTAAGGTGAGCACTCGTAGGTAGAACTTGATCGAAAGGTTAGACTTATGTGAGAAGAAATGGAAAATTATGTGAGGAAATGGGAGAATTGTGAAGAATATATGACTTTGTCCGGTCTGCGCAACCTCAGGCTGCTCTCAGTTTGCGCGAGTAACCTAAAATCGAAAAAAAAAACTTACAACTCCTCTCGTTCCGCAATTTTTCATATATTTTCGCATTTTTCTCTTAGTCATCGTCGCGGATGTGCACATCAAATTTGGTGGCTCAATGTTGTTTACTCCTTGTAAATAAACCGACTGTCTATATTTTTGTGAGTAAAGATTGTGTTTTGACACGTTGAAATCGTGTGCACGAGTTTATGCACTAGTCAGGGCTCGGCACAGGTGGCTTACAGGGCAAGCTGGATATCGTTTCGGACTAAAAAGCAAGGGGGATATCGTTGAAGCGGGCCCCAGCCCCCCCCCCCCCCCCACACACACACACAATCGCCTTCTGCCTTCATGTCATACATCTTCTAAGAAGACGCAAATTGTCGTTTCTGCCTTCCCGTTTCTGCCTACCCACCGCAACCCGAGAAGTGACGCTACGGTACAAAACCAATGTGATATTCAGCATCAGCTGGCCGAATAACCCCTCTGGGCCTAGTTTGAGATAAATCTGTGATTTTGACCCCTACCGTATACCTACCGTAACCCTGCAGGGAGGCGCTTTCCTGTGGAGTAAAGGTGATACTCGTGATCAGCATGTCAGGTAACCCCCCGGGGCGCTGACTTTCAGCCAAATCTGTGATTTTGACCCCCTACCGTATATCCTGTGTGCCCCAGAAAACCCTATGTGAACCAGCGTGCGTACGTGGTGCGACGCTGCCTTTCGCTCTTTTTGACACGTTTCTCCTGAGTTTTCAACGGAACTGCACGAGGTTAACACGTTCAAAATAACGAAAGGCAGCGAAATGACGTGGTACCTATGGGAATCTTGCTGGGGAACAAACGATACCTACCGTAACCCTGCAGGGAGGCGCTTTCCTGTGGAGTAAAGGTGATATTCGTGATCAGCATGTCAGACAACCCCTCTGAGCCGAGTTTGAGCGAAATCCAAGGCAAAAAAATTTGGGGCTTGGATACCCGAATAGCGCCAAGCCACCTCATGCCGAGCCCTGCTTGTAATAGCTGATTCTGTAATTTCGTACTGTTTGCAGAAAAAAAGAGTGGTTGGAGCAGCATATGGCTGGCAAAAGTGTCACTGCGCGATAATCGAAAGAACTTTGCAAATGCAGAGCAAATGCAAAATATTTTCTGGGTGACGGTCACATATCCATTTCACTGAATTGGACTAATTTCATAATCCGTGAAGTGTTCTTGTGAATTTAGAGCATTCGTTTCTAATATGAAAGATGAGTAGGAGGCGTCAGTCAAGTTACAGCTAAAGCGACAGCTCATATGATTCACTGATTCTTACAAGGGAAGTCACTTAACTTAGGTCGGGCTTTTGAAATGAGACACATATATTTAGAAACAGCTCGGAACGCTGATTCCAGTTCCCCTGAAGCAAGTTATGAGCTTTTTTAGTATGTGTCACTGACATATAACTGAGTATGGAAAGAAGGTCTTTAGATGAAAATCTGCCCAAAAAGTGGTGGAAAGTCAAAATAACATCAAATTGAGTCATTTGGCTTTGATAGGGTATGATATGCATTTGGACCACTACCTAGATGATGATACAGTAGCATGCCCAAGTCGGTCAACACACAAAATTTGCTCAGGAAAAAGCTCATAACTCGCTTCAGAGGAACGCTTCGCAGCTAAGGAAAGCAGATTTGAAATCAGCGTTTCAAGCTGATTCCAACCATATGTGTCTCATTTCAGAAGCCCGACCTAAGTTAAGTGACTTCCCTTGTTAGACTCCGCTGAATAGTGTGTCTTGGCTGGAGTTCAAACTCATTTTCACTGTTTACGGATACTATAAATAATCTCGTAGCTAAGTATTGTTATAAGTACCAGGGCCCGGCACGAGGTCGGCAAATGACAAGCTGGAAATCGTTTTGGGGCCAAAAAGCAAAGAGGAAATCGTTTTTGCGAAGTCCGGGGCGGAGCCCCGGGAAAAAATTGGCAGTTCATGCTCGCTAGTTATCTTGACATGTTATGTGCCTCAACAGGCGAACACTGGAGTTCGCGCGCGTCAAACCGCGCCGTCGTTAATTGCCGCACGCGCGACGTCGCCCAAGCGATGCTATTTGTAACTGCATACATGACTAGTTCTCAATGTATGTGTAACGACATGGCACCAAACTTTGTATGCGAACGGAGAGGGGCTAGTGGAAACATAATATGAAAAATTATGAAAAACTTATGTGAACGGAACGAGTAATTAGCATTTTTTCCGAGAATTTCGCAAAACTGGTAAATGAAGATGTGAATTCAAACGACTCGTTTAGAACGCGCAGATGAACGATATGGTATGAAACTTGGTAAGTACATGCACACGGGTTTGCAGGGCTTAACTGAGGAGTTTCATTGAAAAATTATGTGACTGAAGGTTGTGGCAAACTTTTTTCTGAAAATTTTGCGCTACCAAAGAAATGGAAAAATGGCTCGTTTGCAACGCAGAGGTAACGAAATCGCGCGAGTTTCGGTGTGTATATGCGCAATAGGACTAAGTAATAAAGTATGAAATATTATGAAAAACTTATGTGAATGAAGAGCGTGCTTAACTAATTTCCAAATTAGGTCGGCATTTGCCGACCTAATTCCCACCTGAGGTCGGCAAAACTCTCAATTCACATAATTTTTTCAAATTTTTTACACAAATCTGTTGTACACCTAAAGTTTACTACATGGTGAAATTTTGGTTCCGAAACTCCTCCTCTTGTCCTTGTTAGAGCCCAAAATCGCATCAGCAGCCTAGCTTTCTAAGATAGAAAGCGCGCCCCAATCAATCAATACGCGCGGGAACGGCGTCTCTGATTCCTATGACATGACTGCGTTTCTTTGATATTTTCTCATTCCTTAATCATTTTTCTTGCTTATTTTTCTTCATGTTTTCTACTTTGATACAGCTGAGGAGTAATTTGAGGAATTTGAGCATTTTGAGCGCTTTTGAGCGCTTTTAGGCGAAGTGTGGCCGGTAATCTCGTCGTACAAGCACGAAACGTCAATTTTGGGCTCAAGGGGGTATTCGTTAAATTTATTGGGATCAAAGGGGAATTCGTTTTGGAAAACCCCGTTTGCCCACCTCGTGCCGGGCCCTGATAAGTACCAGCAATCTTCTCCAGATTTTCTTTCAATACATGACGTGAAAGCAGCCTCCAAAATACGGTGCACAGTGAGAGAGTAAAAATGCTTCCCATTCACTCTTGAAACTAACTTTTCGTTTGTTTGTTGTGCTCTGGTGCACAAGGCTCGGTGTAAAAGGCTAAGATTTACGCAGGAGAATGTGACCAATTGCTGATAGTTTAACGGTGAACAAAATTGGAATACATGGTATTATTGATTTTCACAAGTAGTATCAACATTGAAAGTATATAGGTTTAAGATTCATCTGCCGTTTCAGATCCCTTCCATGATCTATCCACTCAATGTTTCTGCGCGCCTTTTCTTCCCGCTTTGGTCTAGAAATTTCCCTATCGATAAGGTTAAGAACTTTGAACCTTGGACTTGCTCAAGAGGTTTTGTAATGTTACGAATTGGATAGCACATTGTTACTGCTATCTCTTTCTGAATTTCGAATTTTCTTCTGGTATCCAAAAACGAGCAGTTTTGATTAGAAGTACCTTTTGAAGTGTCGTTTTTGGAAAAATTCTGCCATATTCGCTTTTATACCATTCTCTCTGGTCGCTATGAAATGTACTGAGAGTGAGTGTTTTGTAGTGTTCGTATAAGTCAAAGCAAGATGTCTTGACGGTTTACAGTTTGAAAGCACAGCGATAAGCAGTGAGCACTAATCAACTAGAGTGGTGATACTGCGCAGAGCAAGATACTGCACATTCAAATTTTGTGTGGGAGTTCCACTTCAATATCCTGCACTGCATCATACAAACAACGTTAAAGGATTTCTTGGGGAAAGCTGGAAATTTAACACTAGGAAACTATATGCTTCATGAATCTTCGATTTTTAGCATAGAGCATTCGATTCGATGCCGTGACCCGCCAGAGAGCGGTCGCCTGTCGCCGTGCTCTTCCGCTCACCCCGCTCACCCGTTCATCCGTTCATCCGTCTATTCCCCAGTCCGGCATCTGCCATAGTACTTCATCTGCATCTGTTCCTCATATTCGACTGCGGTTCATCTGCCTCTACATCTACCTCTACCCTTATTCCCTTATTCTCTGTTTTTGGCTGTCTACTTCGCAATGACGGAAACGCCGGCTTATCCGCTGCAGCCGATCGATCGATTAAAAAAGAGGAAGATCAACTTTGATGCATCCCCGGGAATTTCGCCTGATTTTGACCGTGCAGCGAACGAATTTGTCAACGATGAGAATATACCCGCATACGCAAGGACGATCATCGCTTTTCTTCTGGAATCAAGAAACGAAGGAGAGAAATTGAAGACGGTCAACCGTGAGTTGCATGAGAAAATTGAAAGCATGACTAGTCAGCTTGATGATCTGCATAAGGAAAACGAGAGATTAAGATCCCTTGTCGATACTCATATTTCTGATTTCTCTACTTCTCATGACGTAACTTCTTCAAACAAGGTGTCACCTACTTTTGAGGAGGTTGAAAGAAGTCGATCAATTGTGATTGCTGGTGTTGTCGAAAGTAGAAATTTCAAGTGCAGTGCTAGGGTTACGCATGATTACTTGTGTATTGAGCAAATATTCGATTACTTAGGTATTGATTGTAGGCCACTCTCTGTCTATAGACTTGGTAGACCTCAGCGTAACCATAATAGATTGTTGAAAATTGTTCTTCCAAATTCCTATTTTGTTCGCGCCATATTGCGACGAGCTCCCCAAATGAAGTCGTTCCCCTTTCAACATGGGATTTATATAAGGCCTTCGCTTCCAAAGGAAGAGAGGGACAAACTAAGGAGGGAACGGGAGGCTCGTCGCAAAAATTCAGCTGGACGCACTGCAAATGCGGTTCGTTCTTCTGATGCCATTGAATCTTCCTCAAATGTTAGGTCTTTCTCATCCAATGCTATGTCCGTTTGTTCACATTCCAGTTCTATTCGTCAAAGTGATTTAAACGTATAACTGTTCCGCGGACTGTGGTAAACTTTTCTAAATGCCTTCTCTCCAATATACGATCTCTACGCAGGAACATTCTTAGCCTCATATACCGCATGAATAACGATGACCTGGACATTGTGGGTTTGACAGAGACCTGGTTAAATCAAGATGTTAGTGATAACTCATTATTCGGAGGTTTCGCAAATTATTCTATATTTAGGTGTGACCGTGAGGGGAAAAGAGGCGGGGGCGTACTCTTGGTTATCAGAAATAATCTTAACCCCTACCTGATATTTAGTGAGTCAGTACCTGAAAGTTATGAAATTGTTTGCTTGGATGTTGTTGGCCATAAAACGGTGCGCATTATTTTGGTATATAGGTCCCCTTCATGTGTTGCAGAAAAGACTCATCAACTAATAAAAGTTTTGACGGATTTACTCAGTTGCGGCAGTGGCCTACTACTCATGGGTGATTTCAACTTCTCTGGTATTGATTGGCCGTGCCACGCTGCACAAATACCTGCTGGGTGTGGGGGGGCATCCGTAGATTTCATTCGTATGTGTCAGCTATTTGGGCTTTCACAGGAGGTGCGCTCAAATACCCTGGGACACAACAAGTTGGATTTAGTCTTTACCAACGATAGCCATCTCATTACAGGGGTTAGAGTTGTTGCTCCAATGGGTGTAAGTGATCACGCAACAGTATTATTCACTCTTCATGACTACGTCGACAGCCCGGAATATATTACTCGTAGGGATTTTAAACATGCTGATAATGAGGGAATTATCGATTACCTCAGTGGTATTGATTGGTACGGCTCCTTCAACTCGGTGGAGTCGGTTGATGCTATGTACGAGATATTTTTATGCATCTTGCATCATGCTATTGATTTATTCGTCCCATGGGTCTCTCTTCCACTGCGTACTACAGTACTACCAAACTACCTTCAAAGGCTACAGTGTAAAAAAGATTTTGCATGGAAAAAAGCTATGAGTACCGGTAGTAACCTTCACTGGGAACAATTCAGACGCATAAATACCCACTTGTCTAATCGATTAAAAAAGTACTATGCAGCTGTGGAAAAGAAAGTTGTTTCCTCAGGCAATAAATTTCTCTACTACAAATTTGTGGGTTCCCGACTTAAGGAAAGGAGTAAAATTGGTGCTCTAGTGTCTGAGGCTGGGTCAGTATTAATTAATGACTTTGATAAAGCAGAATGTTTTGCTAGTGTGTTCGAAAAAGTTTTCCAAGCCCAGGCATTTGAAGAGGTTGTGGGTGGTAACCAAGCGTTCGCAGCAATGGAAGAGGGCCCATGGTTCTACAGTGAGGAGATTTATAAACTACTGATCACTTGGCCCAGGTCCTCATCTCTCATCCCTGATCTATTACCGCTCCAATTTATCAAGTCTATAGCGCACATAATCGCTGGTCCGCTACAATTTCTTTTCAACTTGAGCATGGCTAGGTCGGAGGTTCCAAAAAGATGGCGATCTTCATATGTGACACCCATTCCTAAGAAGAAGCCATACACCCATCCCAATAACTTTCGCCCAGTTAGCATCACTTCTATCTTCGCCAGATTGTTTAAAAAAATACTAAAGAAAGAAATTGTTAAACATTTGGAGAATCACGGAATCCTTTCCTCCACCCAGCACGGGTTTCGGCGTGGTAAGTCTACTACCACTGCGATGCTGCAATCACTCAATGAGTGGACCCTCAATTTCGATAAAGGTCTTAATACCGATGTAATCTACTTGGACTTCACCAAAGCTTTTGATAAGGTACCCCACCCTAGATTAATCCAAAAGTTGATTAGTGTTGGGTTGCATCCCCGTATTGTTGCTTGGACCAAAGCTTTTCTTGATGACAGGTCCTTTATGGTTCGTATCAATGACACATTCTCTCGACCTAGAAGTATGTGTAGTGGGGTACCTCAGGGGAGTGTCCTATCTCCCATTCTTTTTAATATCTACACCCATGAGCTTCCGCAAATTCCTGTCAATTTTGGCGTTAGCTGCTGTGCTTTTGCAGACGATTTCAAATTGTACACGACAGTAATGGAAAATAGTGATAGCAGGCGTTTGCAGCAAGCGCTAGATGAAGTTTATAAATGGTCACAAGATTGGGGTCTGCCAATCTCCAGGGAGAAAACAAAACTGATTCACATTGGACCTTCACATTGCAACCCAAATACAGTCTATTTTTTGGATAATTTAGCACTGCAGGAAGTGGGTCGGATCAAGGACCTGGGATTTCTGGTGACTGATAATCTTACATTTGATGAGCATTGCAGGCTTACTGCCGATAAAGCAATGCGGGCGGTCTACAACCTGTTCAGAGCCCTCTCAACAAAAGACGTAAAGGTTCTTTTAAGCGCATACAAGACCTATATCAGACCTATGTTGGAATATGGGACTGTGATATATAATCCGGACCTAATCAAAACCAAAAATTACCTGGAAAGAGTTCAAAATAGTTTTACGCGCAAACTGTTTATCCGTATTATGGGTTTCGAATATGATCTCATACCTGATAGTAAAACTCGTAATAGGAAATTGGGTCTATCATCTCTTGCCCATAGGAGGCATGAAAGTGACCTTCTAATGGCTCATAAAATCTTGTTTGGTAATTGTGGCCTCGAGTTTAAGGATTTCTTTCCTACCAGACAATCTAATACCAGAGGCGGTTCAAGAAAACTAATTATCCCCAGGTCCAGACTTAGGGTCAGGCGAAGTTTCTTTACATGTCGTGTTATTCGTGATATGGATAGGCTCATAAGAATTCGATCTTTTCCTGCGAAGCTATCTTCTTTTAAGCGCATTTTAAAAGATTATCTGTAGTCCGACAGAGTATGCTGTGACTAACATATGGGTTTTAAGCTGTTGTTTTCTTTACAACCTTCGTATATGCATTCTTTTGTATTTGATGTTCTTTGTTTGTTATGTGAGACATGGGATCTCTCCATGTAATAAATAAATAAAATAAATAAATCTTCCTTTCATGCTCCTGTCCGATGGACGCTTCACGAGTTCCTACTATAGAGTTACCTTGTCTTGGCATATATCTTTTGTGAGAAACGGAAACTTCTGATTATTTTCAAGCTTTATCATTAGTCATATATTAGGTTGTCCCGAAAGTTCGTTCGCACCATTTTCAAAAAATCATAACTTCTTTGCATCATAACGATTTTGGGCAATTTACATTTTATTAGAAAGCGTAAAGCATGTAGTTTCCAATAATCCCCTGATGACTTTCCAGCACGTTCAGATTGCAGAGATAAAAATGAAAGAACGAGAACATCCGAAATTCGGAATTTTTGAGCAAAAATTCTAAAAATCTAGAAACTGCGCGATAAAATCCAGAAAAGCCATTATCATAATTTTTCTTATATTTGATTACTAACAGAGTTAAGTTTGTGCTGATCGAGCTTTTTTTTTTCAAAAGTTATGATTTTTTGAAAAAAAAATGCCGAAAAATCAATTTCTTAAGAATTCTTAGGAAAGTGATTTTTCATTTTTTTTCAAAAAATCATAACTTTTGAAAGAAGAGCTCGATCAGTACAAACTTAACTCTGTTAGTAATCAGATATAAGAAAAATTATGATAATGGCTTTTCTGGATTTTATCGCGCAGTTTCTAGATTTTTAGAATTTTTGCTCAAAAATCCCGAATTCCGGATGTTCTCGTTCTTTCATTTTTATCTCTGCAATCTGAACATGCTGGAAAGCCATCAGAGGAACATTGGAAACTACATGCTTTAAGCTTTCTAATAAAATTTAAAATGCGCAAAATCTTTATGAGGCAAAGAAGTTATGATTTTTTGAAAATGGTGCGAACGAACTTTCGGGACAACCTAATATACAGGGTGTCCCAAAAAATGTGCCTACTGTTTGGTTCAAAATAACTCTCTTGTAACAAAGTGTTTCGAGAAGCTTTAGGTACCGTTTTGTAGAGCGAGGTTAAACTTAGATTTACAGTATGGAGCGGATCATTTATCTCTCTTCATTACTGTAGGATTACGGTACGAGCTTCGACAAGGATTTTAGGCCATTGGAGGCTATATTCTGCCTCGGAACAAGACCAAACAAGCCAAAACTCTTATACTACGGTAATAAGAGCCGCTGATTCCAAATTTGAAATTTTCATTCTACTGTGATGCTTCTTTCCAAAGTTTCACCGGTAAATCGTGATAACTCAATTCCCAGCAGTTGTCAGAAATGTAATTACACCGTCAGAAAAGCTGAAAACACCCATAAAAAGTTGTTAGGTGGAATCAGCATGCGCGAAAACCCTGATACACGATTTTTCAGATTTTTTGAAAAAAATTTTATTAGGTGGTATATTTCACATTGGCTCCATATGCTGGAAGTTCTTACCGTAATCCTACAGTAAAGAAAAGCGATCGATGATTCGCTTTATGCTGTAAATCTAAGTTTAACCTCGCTCTACAAAACGGTACCTAAAGCTTCTCGAAAGGCTTTATTACAAGAGAGTTATTAACAATCAAACAGTAGGCACATTTTTTGGGACACCCTGTATAATACTCGCGTACAAAAGTGACAAATGTACCACGCAAGCTAAACATGCTGCTAAAGCACGGTCCCATCTTATAATGCAGTTAGATTTGTTAGCACTCTTATTCTCTTTTATGTCATAAGATTTAAATCTGACCTCTTCTGTATTGCGAATCTTGATCAAGTTTGTGTCAGTGGATTTCCGAGTAATTTTGTGTGCAACGCTCCCAGGAATGTTGTCATTGAGCGCTAAAGCGTTTAGTTGCGAAATTGAAGCTAAACAATTGACCAGAATTACAATGCTGAGCAGTTTCGAAAATGAGTTTTAATTGCTAACGTTGTTTCATCTTCTCGTTTGCAATTTGTGACTTTGTTAAATTGATTATCTTCTACAGCCCAAATCTTTCTGAATTGTGGACCAAGGTGACTCCAGCACAATCGAAATAAAAATTGTATACATCCGGTTCTTACCACTATTTGGGCTGATCATTCTCAGGGCTCGGCATGGTGGCTTGTAAAGCAGGCTGCATATCGTTTTTGGAACAAAAAGCAAAGGGGTTTCGTTTTATGGTCGAAAAGACAGAAAATTTGCGAGGTTTTTTTTGGTCAATGCTTCGTTTTTTTTTTCGGAGATTTTTTGGAATTATGACCCTAAAAAAACAAACAAAAAAACATGACCCTTTCACTGGCCGTGTTTGTAACGTGTTTTACCTGTAATTTGTAGAATTTCATTGAAGCTTATTCGGGCTTGCAAGTGTTAGAGTTGCGCTTATTCAATTTAATTACCATCGGAATCGCATCCTTGCAGAGATTTTTCATAAGGTGCAATGATTTTATTCTAGAAAATGATGTTTGAAATCCGAGGAAATTGTTCGATTTGTTCGCAACCATATGTAACAAACAATATCTCGGCTTTACTATGTGGACATATTTTTCATTATGACTGCATTGTGAAATGGTTTGAAGTGAGTCAGAATTCCATCAATCAATTTTTTCATATTTTGAGCTTATTTTCAGCGTTCACAAACATGTCCAACGTGTAGAGCTCCCACTAACAACAATCAGCTAGTTAAACATTTATTTATTGATGATCCAAGTGATCACAATGACAATTCGCTTCTATATGAATCTCAACCTTACGATGTTGCAACTGTGAGCAATGCACTTCCTTGTGCTGAAGAAGAAGTTCGCAAGCTAGCAATTCTCAGTGAATCACGGATACGAGAAGTCCTACACAAATTCGATGACTTGATATCAAATTTACAAAATGCAGAGGTTTCATTTCAGAAATTTATTCACATTTTTTGTTTTATCACAGAAATCATTCAGGTACTCGCTGACTGGAATAGCGTCTCGAGTGAAGTTGCATCACTACAAGATAAAAATAAGAATGGAGAGGACGCTGGAAAATTAAATAAACCTTTGGAAATTGCAGAGGTATCATTTTAGATATTCATTCACATTTTTTGATTTGTCATAGAAATCATTCAGTTACTCGCTGTCGAGATACGATTTTTCCTACACGAATTCGATGACTTTCTTCAGTCGAAATCAAATAGACCTTTGAAAATTGCAGAGGTATCATTTTAGATGTTCATTCACATTTTTTGTTTTGTCATAGAAATCATTCAGTTACTCGCTACGGAGATACGATTTTTCCTACACGAATTCGATAACATGGTTCTAAAGTCCACTACTTCAAATATACCCTCACAAAGTTCAGAGGTATCATTTTAGATATTCATTTACAATTTTTGTTTTGTCATAGAAATCATTCAGCTACTCGCTGAGTGGAATAGCCTCTCGAACGAAAATGCATTACTAAAAGATAAAATTAAGGAAATGGAGAGAAAATTGGAAATATCTGAAAGACGACTGCAAGCGTGTGAGTTGTAGGTTTTCATACTGTAATTTTTCTTGCAATCAGCTTATTTCTACATTTAGGCAGTTAGACGAAGCGAGGGGAGTACAAAAACGGCTCTGAAAAAGACGCGAATCCTGTCAATTCAAAGGAAGTACGGCAATTAAGTGATTACTCAGTTCTGTGACCGTGCAACTTTGATTATTTAGAATGACTGTGATTGACTCTTATCTCATTTTGATTCCTACTAAACTTGAGAGCAAGTAAACAGCTGTTTTATTGAGAAAGCTACATTTTTTCTTTGAGTGCCACTTATTTTTTGATCACTCTGATATCATATTTCTCGCAGTGGCCATCTCGTCTGGTGCTTTAGAATTCTATTTCAAAGCATTCACACAACATATTTCTTTCTTTGTAAATAAAACTTTTAACATTTATCTCCATGTCTGTCTGTTCCATCACTCTGATCACGAACATTTTTTGAAGTATTTTTAATCACGCTCAAGTACTAGAAGAGATTTACACAGCACAAATAGAGTGGCCCCTCACAACAGCTCGTAAAAAATCAAATGATGTTTTTTCGGGGGCATTTATGAGCGCGTTTACTTTTTGTGCGAGAATATTTCGAAATTTTTGCTGAAAGTGGCGTTGGCTACTCGCATCGATAATCCAGAATCCCCATAAGTCATTTTGCTGATTAGATACCATTATGCAAATCAGTCGTTTGCTGTGGAATTTATCTTGGGCACGCAGCCACACACGGAACTGCTCCACAAAGCTACGTGGATCCATGCACTTTCTCGTCATTTCAGTCATATTGTGCTTTGACAAAACTGATTTACAGGCAAAAAGGAAAGAAAAGCAAAGAGCTCGGACAAAATTTGGAGGCGAATCAGACACAGAACAATGATTTGCATGGCTTAGGTGGAAACCGGGCCATTCCCTGGTTGGGATGAGAAGATAGGCTGCAGGTCAGGAGGTACGCCGCGCGCGGCGGCCGTTTCGCCGCGCACGCCGCGTCCCGAGCTTGTTACCCATAGAGCTCCCCATATAGAGACTCCCCGCGGCAAATCGGGGGTGAGGGTGGAGGCAGATACATGACTCATTGCCATAAGTAACATTGCACCTGGAGTGCTGCTGTTGTATTGGTTGAAGTATGTTGCGGCGTCGCTCGCGGAAAATTCGCGCCGATCGTACAGTCTGCCCCAACCCTGACCAGGCCAAAATTGGCTTAACGGGAATGCGCGTCGCGAGGGTTTCGCGCCACTTCTGCGTCTAGCTGGTCTGCTCTCTCCTCAATCTCTTCGCTCTCTGCGACAGCGCGCTTATAGGCAGTGGCTCGGCAGATTCTCGACTTGAAGTTTTTCGCTTGCCTGGGGGTAATTCGAGGCGTTGATTCCGAAAATCCACATTAGAGAGCTTGAAAACGGCGAAAAGAGCGTTTTTCGATGCCCTTACCCTTGAGATTGGACGAGTGGAGCAAGGTGGATGACGCTGAATTGTGGCGGGACCGAACACTTATACCATTGGGGAGGGCAGCCTCCAATGGTAGAAAAAAATTGCCAACTCGTCCGCACAAGGTGTTAGGGGAGCGAAAGGAGGAAGGGGAGCGGAGCTTGGCTCGCCCTCATGGCTTGCAGAATTCGCATTTTCGGCCCGGAGCTGCTGTTTTGGTTCACTTGGAGGGCCTTCTATCCATCTACGTCAAATTCTGAGGTAGGTCTATTCTGCCGAGCCGCTGCCTTTATGCAGCGCAAACCCCTAGCGCTGCGAGCGCGCAAATTCAGCCGAAATTCAAATTCAGCCTGATCCCGATTGGGGCAGACATACCTCCTGACCGTCCCCCGAGAAGACAGCGTCACGTCCACTCATTCTGCATTGTCCTTTTCTTGCGGGATATCGGTGAACCTAAACACTTGAACCAGAAATGGCAATGGCTATACACTTTGTACAAACTCATTCAAAGTCTCTGGCTCATTTGATCCTCGACTTCCCATTTTTTGCTTACTTCGGGTTATCTCACGTGAAAATCCACCTTCAAGAATACGAATACGGCGTTTAACAAGCATTTTTCAAAGTCTTGTTCTAACGGGTGTGGTGCGGAAGGCGTCTCCAGTCTTGTGCCTATCAGAAACTCTCCGGTGTCAAAGTGACAACCCGGGGGACTACGGGTGTGGGGGGTGGGGGCAGATATATTACTCAATGCCACAAGTAGAAATCCGTGAAAGTCATTGAGACGGATGATACACTGCCTCCATTTTTCTCCGACTGTCGCCTTCCGCATGCCCCCCGGTAACCTGAACAAATGGATGCAGAGCGCGTCAAAGGCAGGGGCAGGGAGTCGTCCCGGGACCGTTACGATAACAAAAATGCGATGTGCAAATAAACGCTCACAAGGAAATCGCGTTTGCGCGAGCTAGTTCAGGATCTGATTTGGAATGCTCCTATAGGAGCCGTTCTATCGTCCCCTCCACAGATCGTGCTACCCTCGTGGCGTCGCGGACGTGCCACGTGTGACTAACACATTGGCAACGTTGGCAGCAACACGTTGACAACATTCAGCAACATGTTGGCGTGGCCAAAATGTTCTGCTAACATGTTGGGGCATGTTGCAAACATGTTGTTGCCACGTTGCCAACATTAGCCACACGTGGCAGGTCTGAGACGCAGACCAAGGGTATAGGCTGTCCGCGCAGGGCGCGTAGAGTGCGCAAGGTGTGTATTGCGCGTCACTCCTCTTTCCACATGCACTCTCGCCGCCTGTTTTTCTCTGCGCTCAACTATCTTCATTGGACGCAACAGCGTTGCTCTCCGCGCGCAGCGCGGACGGCCTGTAGCACGATCTGTGGAGGGGGCGATATGTATATATATAAATTTGGTTACATCACCGTTTCTAACGTACGGCGACTATGTTCGGTAGCGTGCGGGTCTGCTAAGGACTAGGCAGCCATTTCAACTGATGTGTCAGAGTTGCTTAGCGCGCTCTGTTCAAAGGTTAGCGCAGCGGCGTTTCGCTACATTCGTGGACCACCTTACTGGATTTTTACTGGTAGTACGTTCTGTTCGTTTATCTCCACTCATTCCTTTCTAACTTCAGCTGCAAAATGCCTGTGCTGTGCGCTCGTTCATGCAGCGCAACCATTTGCGTTGCGGTTGCGCGTCGCAATGCCACTGACTGGGTCATTCGTCTGAAACAGAGCATGTCTGACTATCTTCTCATGAGATGATACAGAGTCATCATAGATCGTCTCAGCCTTCTTCGGAAGTTTTTGGATCTCATACAATTTTCCTCTAATCGTGAATCAATGTAAAACGGTCCAACTTTGCTGCCTTGTACCCTACGTGGGATTTCACAGCCGTACTCGGAATTTGCAACTGGGAGGAAGCTTTTCTGACAAAATGTGTTTAGGTACAATAACATTGATGAATGTTTTGATTTGCGTCAAATGATAAGAGAAAGCGATAATCAACTGAGGCTTCTATATGCTTCAGGTTAATTCTCTGTGTTCATAACTAGTAAAGTTCCGTCTACAAAACACACAACTATTGCAGAAGTCTTCACTCCATCATTTCTTGGCATTCTCGTGTTACTTATCGTGCGGCTCCCTGGTGGAATGGGAAGATTTATATGTACGTTAGCATGCCTTGGGCAGATAGGAGCAGCTTTGCTACTTCTTGCAGTTGAAATTTAAGAAGTTGTCATCAATAGGTATTAGTGCGCTCCATAAAGTTCTTATTTTACGTTCTGCCATGTCTAGAAGTGCGGTAATGTTAGTCCGCCCGATCGTGATGAGGTTCCGCAATAGATTGTGATGCCATGAGTAGGTATAAACAAGTCGGCGCGCGCAGAGACTGTTCGCATTTGCATCTCACTGGACAGTACTGTTTGGCCAAGAAGCCTCTATGCTAGCCTCTATGTAAGTGATGTATGGCGCCGACGCACTGCTGCCTTTGGCCCTATTTCTTCAAAACAGCCAATTTTTGCGCTTTTGTATTATCAAAGCGCATTTGACAGCGAATTACCTGCAGATAGAGGTTGTATCAATCTTCCCCGTCTTCACGGGATCGCCTCGCCAAAGCTTCGGCCACCAAGACTGCGGATGTATGGCTTGAGCAGACTGGCTTTATCGATAGCTTAACGCGACGCAACGTTCGTGCTGTGACTGTGTCCCGGTAAGCTATCGATACGCTGCGAAAAGCGAGTTTCCCATTAACACGGACTATTTATAGAACCCTGGGACAAGTACTGTTCTTCCGTTCCTTTACTGGTAATCTTTTCATATTTCGCTAATCGTGCCTTCTGTATTTCTTTCGAGAAGGCCGGCAATTTGGCACAGAGGAAGGCTAGACTTGGACGGAAATGGTGTGCATGAAATGTGAATGTCATGAACATCTCATAGTTCCTACGCTAATTTCCCTGCTCGTTGACAGTCATAGAATAAAGATGTCTAATTACTGCTGAAAAAACACTCTAAGCTTGAAGAGCGAAAAAACTCTGCCTTTGCTGGTCGAATATGGTTTGAGATCTACGAAGTTTAGTAATTCAAACGTTTATTTGACAAGGTAATTATTAATCATAGCACGGATTTTCATAAAATCACAAAATCAAGCAACTTTTTCTACAAATCAGCATCATTATGCATCACAGGAAAATAGAAATCACAAATGGTCAAAAATCAAAATCACAGTTATATACGTTCTCCAAATGTTAATCAATTTTCCTCCTCTTTTTCGACGAAATGTGCTCGTGGACCGCTTTCGTTTCTCCTCTCCATCAAAGGTCTTCTTATACTTCTCCTTTGCTGAATTATGTTTCTGAAAACACTATGGATGAAAGTATAACCCTAACCCAGCAAATGTAGCTTACTCACCCAATATCCGCGGTCTCCCGATTTTCGACTGTTTGATGAATAGTGGGAGGGTTACGAAGTCCTGAAACATGTAATTTAACAAAAGCTTATGTTTTGAGCAGGGGCGGTTCCAGAATTTCCGTTCGGGGGGGGGGGGCAAAACTTCTGGATAAAGGAGCATGACGTCAGCCACTCGTCCCAAGGCTTTTTTTTTGAGATACTTTCCAGAATTTTTGCGCGCTCATGAACCGCAATTTTTTCACTGGCCTAATACGAATTTTCAAAAAGTTGTGAAAATTATTCTGATTTATTACAAGTACAAACAGTTCACTTGCATATTTTAATAACCTATGTAACTTCCAAAAATTTCGAGACCCATTCTTTGGGGCGGAGGGGGGTGGGGGCTTTGCGTGATCGCCTATAGAGATATACGGCATGATTGTTTACAGCTATCATTCATCTTGGCCTTTACCGCCAAAGGAAATCACTTCGTAGGTGAAATTATAACGCTGTAAATACAGAGCTACCCCACCCCCCCCCCCCCCTTTCCGGTTTAAGAGTTCAGCTGGGTACTGCATTTCAAAAAACAACATAAAACAACAGAATACCATAGATAAGAACAAAACCTTACTTTGCCTGAGAGGTATCTGCATAGTATTTGCGGCACGGGCATCACGTAGTTCTCTTTCCATGTTCTTGAAAGAATACCGAATTTGTTGCATAGATGTTTATGTAGATGTCTATAAACCTTTAAAATTTTCTCCAAGTCGCTTTCCTTCTTCTTTGACGCTCTAAGTTGTTCCCGCTCGGCACGCAGTTCTTCTCTCAATCTTCTTTGGATATTTTTTGCTTCCTCTAACTGCCTGTAATTGATACTGACCTCACTTTGCGTAAGTGTGGCATACCTTAGACTAACCTTTTCTGTATATTGATGAACTGTTTTGTTCTAAGTGAACCATCGTCTCTCAGAAGGGTATCCAAGGCATTTTCACCATCCATGGATGTGACGATCTTGTAACTAAAATATTGCCTAACGATGTTTTCGATTTTCCAAGTTTCTCAAATGCTAAAAACCCACATTTCGCACGCTCTTAGGTGCTTTGTGCTTTTCTCAAGTGATCGTTCTAAGGTTTCAATTCGTTTTAAAAGGATATTATTTTTACTGCGTTCCACTGCGACCTGAAGATATCCAGTGGAGGAAAAATTACACAAAGAACATTAGAACAGCTAATACCTACCTCGGCTTGGCAATGTAGCAGCAGAGAAGAAGAAGATTGCACGAGAGAAGAAGAATTTTCATAAGAAGAATTTAGAGGCATATATAGTGGACCCCGGCCAGCTTCCCATATGTACCTCCGCGCCGCGAACGCAGCGCATGCCTTCAGTGCTCTTTTCGCCCCAGGACCTATTGATTTCTATGCGTTCCTCTCTTTATTAACTTTGTTTTTCCTGTAATCTCTTTCTTTCAGGGTTAAACGGATCACACCAACTGATGATGACAAGTTTTTACGAGCCTCAAAAGTCTTGAGAGCTTCTGCCTCGAGCTTCTGCCTCAAAAGCTCTCATTTTTTTTCCTCCGCAATAACGATTAAGTATATTTTAAAGAGATTTCTCTTCAGGGTTTCTATCACGGATCGAACGTATCTATTCGATCGAATTTGTTTTGTATAGAAACGAACTATCCGATTAAGTTTGTTTTGTCTAAATCTTTTAGTTCCTTTTCAATGCGGCACTGAAGCTTCAGCTTGTATAATTACGCTCTCCAGCTTATGCTTCTAGTTTTTCAATGATTGCAGAAGAGTCGTTCAAAAAGTAATCCTCTTTTCGCTATTTCTATGATTTTCACCCGTCAGTGGTAGTTTTATACTAGTATGCATGAGAATGACAAGAAACCAAGTGTTCGTGGAAGTGGACGCGTTTTTTTTTCTGCTTAAGCTTTTCTCGAGGTGAGAACAGAGGGTTCCACTTCTTGTCTCACTCCTGTCTTGTCTGGAAAATGATTTTTCGTTCATATGGGATGAGAAGCGTCAATAGTGCGCGCGCTGCGTATGCGCTGCGGAGGTACATATGAGAACCTGGCCGGGGTCCACACTAAGCTAAGTAGCAGTCGTCACAAAGAGACTTTCGAAAAATTCAAATGCAATGGACTGCCGTCCGAGTTTAATAATTTCGCGCCATAACAGTTTTGATCTTAGACTCAACGAAGTTTCGCAAACTTCACAAAAACTTGAATGGAATGGAGCGTCAAATTTACTTCGAGACAGCACTTCGTCTATCTAATACCAGATAGTCTACAACCATTTAGAAATTGTTATATTAGTTAGAAGATTTCTCGTGAATGGCCGTAGCATTCATTCTCGATGCACCAATATACGTTCTATCTCCAATCTCAGTTCATTTTTCCTCACTTTTCATTTTTGGTTGTAATTCCATTCTATATGCGCAATTTCATCAAAGACCGTTTTGCGGTGAAGTTTCCATGTCTCCCTCTCTCTCTGACCAAATACTTCTCCTGATTGCAGAGCATTGGGTGCGATCATGTTGTCTCGATGCACATGTCGGATGCAATTCCTCTGTACGTCCGTAATAAGCCAAGATGACAATGGTGGGTTGTTTTGGTTAATTTGGTTAGCGTTCAGTAGTGCTTTACTTGTTTCACTTTTTATGTCTCGCTTTGAATTTTGCCCATTTTTCTTGAGAACAACTGAAGCAAGGACTTTTTTCCCGACAAAAGTGCTGTCGTGAAACGAGTCTCAACTTTCACCAAAACTGTTGCTCACTTTTTGTGACTGTCCTTGCCCTCTGCGAAATATCCATTGTGAAGGTGTTTTTTGGTAATTAGTAGTAACATAAACATAGAAGGTGTGACAGTACCTACGTTAATCGAGATTAATTGAGATTTACCCAACCTTGAGTCTTTTTTAATGAAGACAGTAGCTGAGCAATACCTCTTTGACATCACCGGGGGTGGTGACAGGCAGCTGTAAGAACTAATGTGAAGAAAAAAAAACCTGGCTGTACCCGAATACGGCGTTTAACAAGCATTTTTCAAAGTCTTGTTCTGAACGGGTGTGGTGCGGAAGGCGTCTCCAATCTTGTGCCTACCAGAAACTCTCCGGTGTCAAAGTGACAACCCGGGGGACTACGGGTGTGGGGGTGGGGGCAGATACATTACTCAATGCCACAAGTAGAAATCCGTGAAAGTCATTGAGACGGATGATACACTGCCTCCATTTTTCGCCGACTGTCGCCTTCCGCATGCCCCCCGGTAACCTGAACAAATGGATGCAGAGCGCGTCAAAGGCAGGGGCAGGGAGTCGTCCCGGGGCCGCTATGATAACAAAAATGCGATGTGCAAATAAACGCTCACAAGGAAATCGCGTTTGCGCGAGCTAGTTCAGGATCGGATTTGGAATGCTCCTATAGGAGCCGTTCTATCGTCCCCTCCACAGATCGTGCTACCCTCGTGGCGTCGCGGACGTGCCACGTGTGACTAAAGTGGCTACACGGATTAGACTAGGTACTGCGCGGCGGTACCGCGTTCAAAACTCACTGGAACGCACACAAACACGAAAACGGTTTACTGCAACCGAAACAACAAGAAGAACAAATGAGCGATGCAAAAAGGCTCAATAAGAACAAGAGCAAACTACCGAACGAGTGAGCAAAGGATACGCAAAAACAACGAATGAATACATCATTGCCCTAGCGGGCGGAGACAACAAATAATCAATGAGATTTGGCGCGCTTTTGCTACGCCTTGATCTTCTGGAACCGTATGTAAAAGAAAACCCTCAATTTAGCACCCCGCACAAGTAATGAGATACACCAAGAGATTCAAATGAAGTGAGAAGAAGAAAACACAAAGATCTAAACTACACAACAAGAAAAAAACCAAAAAGACAATACAATAGTGCCTCACGGCCTACCTAGAAACTCAGATCAAGTGCATTTCTAGCCTAGACAGAATGTGAGTGCTACCGTATGCAAAAAAATGACAAAACAATGAAACTGCTACGGTTACATCCCTCCCCCTCTAATGAGTGTCGCCCCTGGCACTCAATAAGGGTAGAAACGTCCGCGGCTATGTCCTGGGTAGCTGTGGTAAGGTGTGAATGGGCGATAGTGGTATCTGTAATCTTCTCGCCTGTGGTCGAAGTATTCTGGTGGGCGTCCATATCCTCGCTCGTGTTGATTGGACGGTCCAGGTTGCATGTGTCGATGATCACCGAAGTGATGCTGGCGGTATGTGCTGTGACGACTGCGTTCCCGATGCTTCTCTATTTTTTCGACTGGGTCCATAGCGACATCCCCTTTGACGTACTCGACTACGGTGCTGATGAAGTCCCAAACTACCGCTTCTGGATATCCAGACGAATCCTTAGGACGGGGTCTTATCCCTACTGCAAGCGCAGGCTCGGCCATGCTCGGCGTCTGAGGTATCTTCGTAACGACATTAATACGGCTTGCGTAAGCGGCTTCACGAATGGTATTCATCATTTCAATTGTCTTCAATCCCGTAGCTTCCCATTCTGGATCTCCGCGTGGTGGTGATAAGGCTATCAACTTCCCTCCTGCTCGCACTGCGTTCGTAAAAGCCATTGTTAACTGCATCCATTGACCCTCAGGGGGTAGTTCCTTTTCCGTTGGTCCAACAAAGATGAGGTTATACGGTTCGTGCAGTTGCTTTAGCTTGACACAGATTTCTGGAAGTCCTTGGTATACAAAGGGTGTCGTCGATTCACTGAACCTTATCACATACTTATGGTACGCGAAACCTTGAGGCAGTATCAGCATCGTACGTTCTTTCTTTTTCTCCACTTTGATATCAGTCCATGAATGCGACATAGCAAACTGTACTCCTTCATTGACGAGGGCATTCACTTGATCGATAGTTAATCCACAATTCCCATCGTATCTCATCATCAGGCTGCTCCCATCATGCCTCATCAAGTCACGCATTGTGTGAAGACAGTGCCTTTTGAAGAATACGTACGCCTTCTGGACACCGGACGTCGTGATAAATGTATGTTTTCGATCCTTCATTAGGAAATTCCTTTTATCTGGATCTCTCTCCTGCTCGAATATTGAGATGTAGCGGGCAAGCGAATAGATTGTTGTGATCGGCAGTCCAGCTACGACAGGATCGACACCTGGCACGACATCTCCAAAACATTTCCCTTGCATATCGCATTCGAATTCATCTTCGCCTCTTCGACTGGTGCACTTGTGGAACAAACTTAGTGCCGAATTGTCCGTGTGCGATGACGAAGCTCTGAAACAAGTAGCATTAGTATGCGCAGATAACTGCTTTTTCCTATTCCATCTTTTTGTTTTGGTTACTAGGGGCGTATCATCTATTTCTTGCGGAACTTTTACCAACATATCATAGTTTACTCTAATTGGTTCGTCATTAGTATTGAGACGTGACAAGAGTGCTGAATTATCACTAACTTCTAACACTCTATACGGTCCACTCCAGTCATTACAAAATTTAGGGTATTTCTCAACTCCCTTTTCACGTGGCAGTCTCAAGAAGACTCTATCACCTACGCCAGGATAACTTTTTCTTTCAATGTTAAATCTTTTATCATAATTTTGCTTCATCTTTTCTCTCATCTGCACATTACGTTCCCTTACCGACCTTTGGATCATTTCAATACTAGTTAGAAGCTCACGTTTGTAATCATCTAAGTCAAGGTGATTGAAAGAGAGCTCTTCTGGCGGCATTACTTTTGACGGGAACCCAGGGTCAAAAGCGTGCAAAACATAAAAAGGGCTTTCCCCTGTTGACTCATGGGGTGCTGAATTGTATGCAAAAACTACCATGGGCAATAAGGTATCCCATTCAGCTGGTACTATTGTCTGCTTTTTCAGCATTCTAGTTAGTGTGCCGATCACTCTTTCGGTGATTCCATTTTCACGTGGGTTGTAGCCTTTCGTTACAGACTGTTCTATCCCCACAATGGCACAAATTTCCGACAGAACATTGTTCACAAACTCCGGCCCTTGATCGGAGTGTATGGCTTTGGGCCAGCGGCAACCTCCGCATACCCATCTTTCAAAGAGGGTTCTTGCCACTGTTTCGGCTTTCTTATCCGCAATGGGGTACGCTCCTGCAAACTTGGAGAAGTGATCAATCACCACCAGTGCGTATCTATTTCCCCTTTCTGTCAATCCCAACTCCACTAGGTCCATGCCTACCAACTCAAACGGTTTGTTTGTCACGATTGGCTTCAGTGGAGGGGTATTCTTCTCGTGTGGTCTTGTTACGAAACATTTCGTACAAGCTTTTGTCCACTTTGCTATGTCTTCTTGCATTCCGTTCCAGAAGAAGTCTTTGCTTAACTTCCGGTACAACTTCTTAGCGTTGAGGTGCCCTGCTAACGCACCTGCATGCGCTTCATCAAATAGTTCCTTCCTCTTTGGTTTTGGGACTACTTTCAGTGCCTTGTCCCCTATCATTATCATAAGCAGTCCCTCGCTTATGAGGAAATCTGCAATATGCAGCTTTTTTCCATATCTTGGTAAATGGATCTCTTTATCCATTCTACCCTGTTCAAGTCCTTCGACTACCTTTGCGTAGTCCGTATCTTGGCTCAATTCTTCGAGCCATTCCGTTTTGGCTTGTGATTGTGCCGTGCACACTATGGCGGCATTTTCTTCACACAGCGCTGATTCTACTGGGACTGCCGTGCGCGACAAAGCGTCCGCTACTGCATTTGTGTTCCCTTTTACATACTGGATTTCCAAGTTGTACTTTTGTACTTCTAAAGCCCACCTCAAGACTCTTGCAGAGATGCTAGTTCTTTTAAACAAACTTGTCAGAGGTAGGTGGTCAGTCTTAACTATTGTCTTCATTCCATATACGAAGAAATGAAACTTTTTCAGTGCGAAAACGAGAGCTAAGGCCTCCAAATCCGTAATGTGGTATTTGGCTTCGGCTTTTGTTAGTCCTCTTGAGGCAAAATAGATAGGATGTAGCATCTTGTCCGTACTTTCTTGGCACAGTACTGCGCCTAAGCCTTCTGTACATGCATCCGTATATATGACAAACGGATGCGTTCCTTCCCTTGCTGCTGCGATATTCGGCTGCGCTAAAACTGGTGTCGTACATAGCCTTTGTTTCAAATTGCTGAACGAATCCTCTTGCTCCTTTGCCCATTTCCATGCATTCTTGGGACTTGTGAGCATATAGAGTGGTTTAGCTATCTTCGAGAAGTTCAGTATGAATTTCCGATAGTACGCTGCCATGCCCAAGAAGGTGCGAAGCTCCTTCAACTTCGTTGGAGTTGGGTATTCCACTATCCGTTTTATCTTATCCGGATCTGTGTGTACTCCATTTTTGTCGATGATGTGTCCGAGGAAGACTACCTGCGGCTTCAGAATTTCGCACTTCTGCGGTTTTAGCTTGAGATTGACTTTCCTTAGAGCTTCCAATACGAGCTCAAGGACAGCATAGTGCCTTTCCAGTGACTCCGTGGCGATCAAGATATCGTCTATGTATACAAAGACCTCTTTGTCTTTGACTCCTGACCCTTCTAAGACCATGTCCATCATGCGCTGAAACTCTGCTGGACTGGTTGTCAATCCGAACGGCAGGACTTCAAACTCGAAGAGACCTTCGCTTGTAGTGAAAGCACTTTTTTGCTTGGCATCTTCTGATAATCGTATCTGCCAATATCCTGATATCATGTCCAGGGTGGAGAAGTACTTTTTTCCGCTGAGACTTTGTAGAATAATGTCGATTGATGGAAGGGGATAGGAATCATGTTTTGTGACTTTGTTCAATTCTCTGTAATCCACACAAAGTCTCAAGGTTCCGTCCTTCTTCCTCACTAACACCACTGGTGATGCCCATTCCGACCTACTTTTCCGGACAATTCCTCTCTCTTCGAGGTTTTTGATGATTTGTTTGAATTCTTGTCGGGCTCCTATGGGTACTGGTCGCTTCTTTTGCTTAATTGGTGGATGACTCCCTGTATCGATGTTGTGAGTTACCAAGTTTGTTTGTGTCAGTTCGGAGTCGTTAATCGCGAACACGTCTGCATACTGTCTGATAACTTTCAGCAATTCTTCCGGGTATTTGTCATTTGTTTTGAGTGCCGCTATCACTTCCTGCACTCTTTGTTCTCCAGTCTTGTTTTCTCCGTTGTGAAAGTCGAGAGCATCTGCCGTTGGCTCCAACCACTTACTGTCAATCCATTCGCCGTTTTCGAAGTTCCCAATAGTTTGCCCTTTTTGCAGTACTAACGGTTGGTTATTCTTGTTTGTCACCGGTATTTCCGTCTCTCCTTTGGCTACCGGTTGACAGATTCCATCTGGTATCTGAGGGGAGTTTGAACAGAATATACGCGCGGAGACTCCTTTCAAATACGCCACCGTTACCATCCTGCTCGCTCCCGCTGGTATATATGTTCGCTTCTTCACTTTGGCTGGAAACGATTGCGTGCTGTCTTGTTTACCGGCTAAGTCGAAAGCGGTGTCACCATTAGTCACTTTGAAGCCAAACTTGCCTAGTGCGTTTGTTCCCAAAATCAGTAGATCCTCAAGTGACCTGCTTACAAATAGGGAGATGTTCTCAGTCTTGCCACAAACTTCTACGGGGACTTTTATTGCGCCCAAGATTTCCATTTTGTCTCCTGAGGCAGTGCGTATCGTGACGTCAGTCATTTTTGGAACTCTCTCTACATACGCGTCGACGTCTATTCCTGCATCTCTTGCCTTCTTGAAAAGCTGCAGTGGAGCTATGGACGTTTCCGAGCCCGTATCAATGAGTGCCCTTATCTCCAAGTTCATTACCGTTGCCGGTACTAATAATTTTCTTCCGAAGAATTCACCCGCTTTTTGTTTGGCGTCCGTGCTGGCACACAACCAACTGTCAAGAACAGTTGAAAAAAGTGCCGCCTCCTTTCCTCCCTCTTGCCTAGAAGTATCGGTTTTGGTGATTTGCACCGTACATTGCTTGGCTTTATGTCCCATTTTCCCACAGTTGAAGCATTGTCTGGGAGCATCTACATAGTTTAGTGTCTTCTTTATTCCTTTTTCTTCCACTGGTGTATTATTCCCATTTCTTTCCACGACCTCCTTTTGCGACTTCACCCACTGTCTCGGTGTTGCTCGGTCGGCGTGCAGCCTCTTGTGGTGTGAACCTCCCTCCGATTTTTCGTCCTTTCGGCATAGGTTCCTTTCTAACATCAAGGCTGCATCCTTGACGTTGTCGTACACTGTGTCCTTAGGGCTTTTTTCAAGCGCCTCTGCTAAAATAAAGCTGCCTTCCCACTTCGTCAGCTGCGAGTATAGGATTTCTGCTTTCAGGAGTGAGAGCCCCTTCAAATCTTCACCAGGAAACGCCTGGGAGGCCGCTTTCTCCAGTACAACGCAGAAATCACTAACTGATTGATTGTCCCGTATTTTAAGACTTCTCAACATTTTCAAGCCTTTTACACATGAAGTGTTGCCCCCTTCCGATAAGCGTTCCGCCATTGCCTGGACAACACCGTCAAAAGAGCCCTCTTTTATACTTTGCGGCAATGTTTCATATAAATTTAAAGCTTCCCTTCTTAAGAAACTCTTAAAAATTCTGATCAAGTATTGATCGTCCCAGTACATTTTTGAGTATTTTATCAAAAATGCTTCCACAAAACTTTTGAAGCTCTCTGTTGGTTTACCATGGAACGGTCGAACATCAGGTAGTACATTCGTTAGCATGACGTCTTTCATGGTAAACTCAACAGCAGAGTTGTTTCTTGCCTCATTTTGAAGAAGCATCATATGCGTACCTGTGTCCGATTGATGTGGTCTTTCTCTGTTTGAGTCTGGCCTGCGCATATGCAAGGAGGGCCTCGGGATCCATTCCCGCGCAGAATCTGTCGATGTCCGTTGACGGCCCTGTAACATGAACTCATGATTCTCTTCGTTTATGTGTGCAAACCTTGCGTATTTGCTTTGGCTTGCTATGTTTCCACAACTACCTGATCTGTCAGTGTCTTCCGAATCTGATGCATCAGTATGTATCTCGCGGTTACGGACATTCCCAAAATTTTTTACCTTTGCCGTCAAGCGTTGCACCTGTAATTGGAGTTCTTTAGCTTGCTTCTCAGCCTCTATCCAGTTATCTCTACAGGTTTTTGCCTCATCTACTACTCTTGTGACTTCCTCTTCTAACTGGGGCTCGTCACAGTTCAGTATTGCGCATAAAACAGCAATTAGTTTGTTTTGGCTAAGTTTCCTATCTAGGCAGCGCTCTAAGTCATTTGGCAAAGTTAGCTTAGCTTGCTCCAAAATTTCTATTGTTTCTGGCTGGATGTGCGCTGCTTCTGTTATGCCCGTAGCGCCTAATACGCCTTCTAGGGTCTCTTGCATATCCTCTTCGACCAGCTTTACTTGCTGTTCGATTCTCGTGAGGATAGCTTCCCTTCGCTTATCGCCTATACGAAAAAATGCGCTTATTTCTTTTTCGCATTCAATTTTCAATCGTTTTAGGCTTTCATGAAGTTTTCTACATTTTTCGTTCAAGTCAAAACAGTGTATCCTTACCTCCTTCTCGGTGGTGCCTTGCTCCTTTTCATTACCCTGGCTGACATTCTGCTCTTCATCGGGATTCATCATTTTCTGCAATGCAAAATAATGAAAAACTGTAGACTTCTGCGACAGTACGCGATAGAGCACGAGTGACGGTAGAACGCGAGTTACTGTATATGAAACACAGTAATATCGATTCTCGGAATTGCCAGCCGGTATGAATCCTATTAGCAGCTTTCAAGGTAGCCCTTTTGCTCGTTTGTTGCGGCCGTAGGCGCGCGTATGAGTCTGAATTTAATCGATAGTAATCGATAAAGCAGGGTGTAACCGCTGGCTTAAAGCTTTGAAGTTGTTGGGGACTGTAAGTGCCCCAATTCGATGATACTTGGTCAAGCGGGGCGTAGCCGCCGCTACAATCCTCAAAAGGGTTTCAAAATTCTAGCGGGGTGTAACCGCCGCCTTAACAATTCGAAATTTGTGGGACTATATGTGCCCCAAATTCGATCAATACCTTTCCCAAAAAACTCTCAAAATTCTAGCGGGGTGTAACCGCCGCTCTTCTCTAAATGGGGACTGTGAGTGCCCCCTTTTTTTTTATTGCGGAAGGTCGTTGACGCTTCCCTACTTATTTCGTAATCAGCGGGGCACAGCCGCCGCCTTGCTATTCTTCTTGTGGGGATCACTGATGCCCCAACGTTCCAGTGAGTGGTTCGGCCCCCAAGTGGCTTCACTGACTAGACTAGGTACTGCGCGGCGGTACCGCGTTCAAAACTCACTGGAACGCACACAAACACGAAAACGGTTTACTGCAACCGAAACAACAAGAAGAACAAATGAGCGATGCAAAAAGGCTCAATAAGAACAAGAGCAAACTACCGAACGAGTGAGCAAAGGATACGCAAAAACAACGAATGAATACATCATTGCCCTAGCGGGCGGAGACAACAAATAATCAATGAGATTTGGCGCGCTTTTGCTACGCCTTGATCTTCTGGAACCGTATGTAAAAGAAAACCCTCAATTTAGCACCCCGCACAAGTAATGAGATACACCAAGAGATTCAAATGAAGTGAGAAGAAGAAAACACAAAGATCTAAACTACACAACAAGAAAAAAACCAAAAAGACAATACAATAGTGCCTCACGGCCTACCTAGAAACTCAGATCAAGTGCATTTCTAGCCTAGACAGAATGTGAGTGCTACCGTATGCAAAAAAATGACAAAACAATGAAACTGCTACGGTTACACTAACACATTGGCAACGTTGGCAGCAACACGTTGGCAACATGCAGCAACATGTTGGCGTGGCCAAAATGTTCTGCTAACATGTTGGGGGCATGTTGCAAACATGTTGTTGCCACGTTGCCAACATGTTAGCCACACGTGGCAGGTCTGAGACGCAGACCAAGGGTAGCACGATCTGTGGAGGGGACGATACATGCTGGACGGACGTGGTCTGGTGTTTAGTTGAGCTGAGAAGGGGGGAGGGGGCGTACAAGGCCTTGAGTTTTTCAGTTTTGTCGAAACACTGTCTTTAGACTTTTTCCATGGCGGCATATTCCAAACGCTTTGCGAGATACTTGGGTTATTGCGAACTAACTTAGATTTCCTCCATGTCACTTAATTGTTAGTTCGTTTGTATTTCCAATTGATATTTCTTTTCTTTGGCAGCGTTTCCATTCTCTGTAGTCCTTATGTATATGTTAATGACGCCTCTTCTCATATCAAAATGTTAAGCCGTCGTTTGCAGTCACAGAAACATAACGAAGGAATGAAAATATCCAAGCTAGCAGATTAAAAGGAGAGCACGTAACATGGGAATATGCTCTCGAACGCATGTGGCTCTCCATTTGTATACTGTGTCTGCTGCATCTGGCAACATGCATGCGAGATGTCGAAGAAATTGAATGGAATCGTTCTGCATATTTGGTAAAAGTGAGCTTTTTTACTTTGCTTTTATACTTCTCTTTGCTTTGTTTGCACGCTCACATTTCAGCCTTTTCTTACCTCTTCTCGATAATTCAGACTCTGGCTGAAGCCCAAGACGGCGATCGGGTTCTGGGCTGTACTGGCACATTGATCACGCCTTCGCTTGTACTCACATCTTCGAAATGTGTTGACAACACTGAGTCAGTTCGTTGGCTTATTGAAATTCGTTTGAGTATGTTGCCATCTACAACTTTGACTCGTTTTGCCCGACTATTTTTTTGGGTTGTACATTCTTCATAGTTATTTTGTATATTAAGAAATACGTAACGTTTACCGTATATGCAATTCATCGCACGCAGAGACAATTCACCATGCGTATGTTGTTGGCGTCTCTCTGATCTCGGACTCAGTTTTTCCTCTTACCGTTTGCCGTTTTTCCAAATACAGTCGAGTGAATTCTTCGCTCAACACAGTATGCTTACGGTGCCAAGAAAATGTGGTAAAATCTGCGCGTAAAGCCTCAGACATAGTTCACGCAGTCTCAACAAATCCATTGCATATCAATAGTTCTGCTCGGGTGTGATAGTTTTCCGACACGACCAATCGTGACTAACTACCACAACCGAAATGCAACGACATGCAATGGACTTGTAACAGTTGTCTTGTCGGGAGAAACGCTAGGCGACGAAATCGCGTGAACTATGCCCCAGACCTAAACAAACAGCTACGCTTATAATGCCTGCTACCTGCTTGCGCATATTGCTGGCATTTCAGTCGAACCTGTTTGTTTGCGCAAATGTTACCGCATTTTCTCAACATCGCATGCACACTATACTAGACAAAAAAAATCTATTCGAATCCATGCATTATCGCATTCGCGCGCATTGGCGTTTAGTCTCTGTGTGCGAGAAATTGCCTATGTCGATTTCATTTTCGTATCAATTTACAGAAATAATGCGGTCGTCATTTATGCGAAAGGATCGAGGTACAGAAAGCGCGCCGTGGCGTCCATTACCATAAATGGCGATTTCGCTCTTTTGGAATTTCATCCTATAAAAGATGAGGTTCGTGGCTTCAAAAGTTATCTATGAGGTGTAAAGATGCTGGGGAAGAGAGAGCCGGAAGAGCGTTGATTATCAAAATTTCAATATAAACCCGCATAGCTCAAGCCTTTAGTTGTGTCCACGAAGTCCTGCACCTGTACGACTTAGTCGACTACCTTTGAATATCACGCTGACAGCCGCTCCGTGGGAAAAGGTCAATCTGGTTGACCTCCCGGAAGCCAAATGCAGAATGACAGGGTTTGAGACGGTCTCAGGTAATTTTTATTTCGAAATTGTTCAAAAATATCAGTCGTCAAGGATACTACCGTCTGCGCCCCAGAGAGGTTCCCATGTGAACTAGCGTGCGTACGTGGTGCGACGCTGCCTTTCGCTCTTTTTGACACGTTTCTCCTGAGATTTCAACGGAACTGCCTGAGGTTAACACGTTCAAAAGTGCAAAAGGCAGCGAGATGACGTGGTACCTATGGAAACCTCTCTGGGGCGCAGACGACACATCATGTAGCGCATTCTTGTGAATCAGGTTTTGCTTCAGATGGGAAGAAACACGAAAGTGCCTTGAATCATTTGTTGTGGATTGAATTATTTGTCGTCAGTGAAATCAAAAATTCATTTTGGAATGGCCCTTTCCGGCAGCGATACAGTCTGCTCGGTCGCATACTCTCGTTACCATCAACTCACTCGCCATACTAGGGCTTCGCGCCGCCTTCGCGCGCTCACGGCTGGGGCATTCACAAATAACTCATCGATTGGACATCCGCATGCACGGCCATCGTGTTG
Source organism: Cylicocyclus nassatus (assembly GCA_958299035.1). NCBI lineage: Eukaryota > Metazoa > Nematoda > Chromadorea > Rhabditida > Strongylidae > Cylicocyclus > Cylicocyclus nassatus. Next base: position 22,835,351 of record CATQJL010000326.1, read on the forward strand.
CGAGTGCGTAGTTTGTACGCAAAAAGGAGTATAGACTGTCTCAATGAGACTGTCGCCCCAGCTTTGGGTCCGCGCGGCCGTTTCGCTCTAATCTTGTCGCGCGTTCGCGAACGTAAGCTTTGCGCGTTTTGTACGCTTCCCCAGCTTTGAGAGATCGAGAGCTGCCGAGGCGTAAGAAAATGCATAAAGAGTACGTTCGCGCACGAGATACCAGGCCGAGCAAGGCAGCCGTCAAGGACGGAACCGGGGGAGCTGTGACACCCTTACTGAGACAGCCTCATGTTTGGAGTAGGTACATGTTTGGGAATAGTCGATTACAGTTAGATGACTGCAGCCCGCTTTGAGTTCCCTGTAATAGCCAGTGGAAGTCCCAATTGTGCAGGTTTGGCTGGACACTGCTTTCATGACGTCGCTTTGCAGTGCAGGCGCAGATTGCACCCATGCCTCAAATAGAGATTGAGTTTTTCATGTCATCATGATTACCAGGAGTTTTGATTTCCGCAGTATTGAGTGCCCAAACTTGGCTGTTCAATTTCAGTCTCCAACTTTTCCTTCATTCACAATGTCATGCAAACTCCTGCACAGGTTGTAAGGGATGGCGATCGCCTTATTGTGGATGTTGCTTCAGGAAGTCCCGTCTGCTGGGTACGAACCAGATCGTTCAGTAAAATTCTCAGAATTGGTAGTCCAAACCTTTACTTTCTAGGATGATATCGGCCTTCCACTTGAGTGCTTGCTACCAAATAAGGGCTGGACACAAGTGGGACTTCTTCACTCCGTGATAAGAAATGTATCATGTTTCAACTTTTCTGAAAGAATCGTAAGCATGCCTTAGCGTTCTTTAGGTAGACAATCGGACCAACTCAACGCTCACGGACTGCGATGATATCAGGGTATCTTACATAATTGCGTTGTGTTCACTTCATCAAGTTTTACAGTCTTTTTCAAAAAAAAACCGCTACTGAGAAATTTGTAGCGGACAATGCACAAAGTCCAGCGGTGCGACTTTTCGATTGCTGATAAAACGCACAGTTTGTTTCGTTCCACTTTGAGCCTAAATTTGGATGACGCGCATCCGCTTCGCAGCGGTTTGTGCCGCCCGCGCTGGCGACTGTCTCATAGCTCACAAAGCCTTCAGCGAAGCGGATGCGCTGCTCCTCATGAAATGCTTTGGCCTACACCTCGGAACAGACTGTAGACCGCTCGTGAGCGAACATCCAACAGGCAAAAAAATGTAACCATGTCGCTGCTGCTTTCTGCATTGTGTCTACGGTGTGCAGTCTGTAATTGCCATTCTATTTTCTTTTGTAACATCGTTTTCAACTCTGCTCTATGATTTTCGTAACTAGTTTTACTCCCTACCCAACAAACCTCATTTAGGTTCTCGTTTTTGCCACATTTTCTGACGACACGCTGCCAACTATGCTGGAGAATCATGCTGTGCAGATGTTTGTGACTACAAAACGTTGCTTCACACAAGCACCAGTGGAGACTACAGAACGCGAGCTTATCGATGAAGAAGCACAGACCAGCGATGAATAAAAGCATTCTTTGATTGTCTGGATTTTTTTTTTGCTACGCAAGTTTCATTCTTGAACGTACTTGATGACCTTTGTTTTCCTTGTGTTGCAGCATCTGTGAAATAAGTAATCTGTTTTTGAAAATAGTGCTCCGTCATTGAAGCAAGAAGAAACCAAGGAGGCATCCTTTGCTCAAGCAAAAGATCAGATTTTTTTCCTCTATGCGGAAATTTCCCGAGCCTTCGAGCAAGAAATGACGTGACATGGTAGACATATCTTTGGGGAAAAACCCAACTTTTTGTGCTCCACATTTTTTGGAACAAACAAAGCATGCGCTAAAAGTTTACTTGTTAGTAGTTTTGAAGCGTTACGTGAGATAGCTGGGTGATATAATGAGTAGATCATCATGGGTTAGGATGTTAATATATTTTCCAAATTTGTATTGTAGAATTTCGATAAATTCCATGAGAGAAGAATTGCGTTCTAGAAAGCCTAATATGAGTGTAAGAGTTAGGAAGCTTGCATGTTTTAAAGTACTTTTTCTGCATAACAGATTCGGAAGGTCATCTATGCTCCCTCATACTATCTTTTCTATCTATACCAATTTCTAGTGTATGTCAAAAATAGTTGTGCTTTGACATTGCAAGGGTCACGACATTGTTCCAGATCTTGAATCTGTGCAGCTTGTCTCTGAATTAATTATTGTTGAAAAAAAAAACGTTGCGGCTACATCCGCTGTCTTTGACGAAACTACCGGAGTAAGCAAATTAAAATTTTTGGCGTTCATACCTGCGTCATTTTCATAAGAAACTGATAGGCGCGAATTGTGCTGTAGGTGTACTGTATCAGCTGAGTGCGTAGTTATTGGTCTTCTGAGGCGTTTTGATTAGAATGGGGCAAATTTACGGGTTCTAGATAGTAAAATTGTACTAAAAAAGAAAAAATGTACTGTATAACTAAAATTGTACTAAATTTTATTGAGAATGAGCTGTGTTTTCGGGGGAGTGAGTTGAAAGAAATCAGTATTGACTCTTGTTAAATTTTCATTTTTTTCAAAGATGTGTTTAGATGAATTATTGGCGCAATTGTTCTCATGTCGAGATTTATCTACCCGGAACATGAAGCGCCGATTCGTAAACTTTCTGGACACACGTGATTTTAGCATCGGAATGCTCGGCGTTGAGCAGATCTTGCGCAACATTTGTTGTCTCTGTTACAAATCGGATATTACAAACCTCGAGGGGCACAGAATATGCGAAAGAGGTGTTAAACACCGCACATTACACACACATGGTGATCTTGCTCTAGTGACAGCTTGCCAGTGCAGATGAGAGATTATTCTTGAGAACAAGGAGTCGAGAATCAAGTTTCGTTCAATGGATGCTCTCTCTCTCCAAAGTTCGAATTTATTCGACGTTGAGCAGTGAGAGTGGAAAGGGCCACAGGCAGGCGCCATTTTTGAAAAAAAAATTCAAATTCAAAAGAAGGCTAAGGAAATGCTGCTAAAGTAGCAGCTTAGAATCGCAGGTGAAAACAGTCCTAGAAATTCAAAAATTATCACTACTTGGATGGATTTGGGGTTCGCCGTTCGGCCGTCGCTCCGCCCATGTCAGTAATCGCTGCTTGTCCGGTCGTGCGCGGTCCCCATGTGGCTAGCTATAATCTTTCTGTACTTCGCTGTATGGAGAGCAGAAGCAGGTAAACAAAAAACCTTAATCGAATTCCTCCCCCTTCTCCCTAACCCAATTTATTTTGTGCTCGGAACTTGTTCTTACATATTTTTGACATATACTTGTAATGAGGCTTGCTGTTCTAAAACGGTGTACTTTCAAGCAAACATGTCAGACTTATTGAAAACTTATATCAACACAAGGAGATAAATTTAATCTTACGTTGCTCCATCTAAACGTAGTTGGCTTTTGCTTCGGTTACCGTATCATGCACCAGCTTAGTACGATATCCCGCAGCCCTTTAGGAGATATTGGGGTAATTTGCCATCTTTGTCTGTGTCCATCCCTATAAGTTACAAAATCCTTGCAATTATCTCATTGCTCTTGCGTGAGCATTCAGCGTAGTATCATGTGAAGTCATGTATAGAATTATATAATATGCAAATTAACCGAAAAAATCTCTTTGCCTGAAATAAAATTCTGATCATTTTCAGAAAATGATCTTTCTTGGTGATTCGAGGGGTTGTACCAAGTTTCCCGTGTCTTTTCTTTTTTGTAATTTACGTGGGTAACCATTAGGTTAAGTCTTGCAGTCTCTCATTGAGTCTTGCACCACGATCTTTGAAAATCGCAAGTATATATGCTTTTAACGAATTTGTTTAGTACAACTTGGACAGAAAACATCATAAGCTACTTGATAGTACTTGAAAAGATCCATATTGGAATATGACGGTGACAAGCCCATTAAGAGAAACACTCAAGTAATTTTTTGACATCTCTCAAAATGCTGAAAGGTATAGAGAGTCCAATTTTATTTTTGATCATGGCTCTACGATTTATTCTTTTGAACTGCGAGAAATTTTTGACAACTGGATGTTTCTATTACACTAATAATTGTGATTGCCGACATTTCTAACTCGAGAATGTAATTCTGTTTGGAATGAAATTTCTAATACGCATAATTACATGGCGCACTTGTTGTATGGTTCAAATAATAATAAAACAAAAAAAACAAACAAACAACCACAAACATAAACAAATGAATATAACATGAAACGTCGTTTGAGCAGGGCCCATGGAGCAGCCTAATGAAAGTGAAACTTATAATTTTCGAATAAATGCACTTGATGCAGTGCTCAATTTGGTAGGTTCCTCTTTCTTTCCTGTCCCAAAATTCTTAAAGAATTTCATCGCGCATTTAAGTTCCTCAATTTTCCCCTTATTGCTTTAGAACTATCATTCTAAGAGAAAAATCATTTCAACGTAGTTCTTTTGAACGTGTCTTGTGCACATGTGCTGATGGAGGGTTTCTTACACAATGAGGTCATCAAAATTATGCTTTTAGCTAATGACGAGCAAATCGAATTTGAGTTCCCCTTAGAATCTTGTGTAATTTGACAAATAGTTGATCCAAACATGATTCTCACATCAAGCAGTCTTCTCAGGAGTTTTTTTTTCGTAATTTCAATGATTTTTCATAATTCTATCAGATAGTACTGAACGCTTTACACACCAAACTCCGAGACTTGAGTAATTAAAAAACTTGGATGATGCTTTCAGGTCGTGTAACCGTTTCGAAGACAGGTCATATAGCCAAACTAGACGAGCTATGTGCTCGAATGCACAACAACACAGCTCTAGAGGGAGTAGATCCCGTAGATATGCTTCAGGTAGGTCAAATTCATCTACAGCAACCTTATCTTCAGAGATGAAGTGAATGTTTTACAGTTCGAGTTTTTAGGCGAACGCTGTAGAATGTCAAAGGAGTTGCGTCGATATGTACCCATTTTGTACTGCAGGTTGGAACTTATATTCTGTTCCTTATGTTATCATTCCGATTTAATATTTTTGTTCTTTGATTCGAAACAATCTTATCTTTTGCACTAGAAAGTACTGACACAAAATTAATGATATATGCTATGTGATCATCATTATTCAAATGCTAAAGTGCCCTTTGATTTTGATTGCAAGCTGGACACGCCATCATTCCATGAATATTTCAACTGAAGCCTGATCTTTGATATTCTGCATCCAGTGAAGGTCGATCATTACTGAGATAAAGCCTCATTTGAACGTCATAAACGAGTTCTGTTGCCCTCTCTCTTGCTTTCCCAAACCTGACAGCGACAACTGGCACAGAACGGAATGCAGCACCTGAGGCAACGCAGATTTTACTGATGTATCGAACAAAAACTTTGTGATTTCCACCTTGGCGAAAATTTTTTGGGTGGTTTTTTTTTCGAGTTGTAGTACTTTGATAACAGACTTCCACCACGAAAGAAATATTAGGTTGCTCCGAAAGTTTTGTTGTTTTTTTTCTCAAACGACTATAGAACAAGATAAATAGAGACCTAGACGATTTTCAACATGCATTCGATGCAGCTTCTCCTTCTCTTTGAGTTTACTTTCGGTTCAAAACCTTTTATAAGCATGATAGTTGCCAAAACTCATTATCCGTCATTTCCATCTATTCAAAATTCGGCTAATTTCAAAAAATGCATTCCAGTGTTTTGGAAATGATTTAGTATGTGGTAAATGGAGCAAATTTGGACTATACGGTGGTATTTTTAGATCCTTATTTGCTGAGTTTAGCTCTGAAAAATTATTTTTCGGTGATCTCTATTTTCAATAAAGTCAGGAAATGTGCAAACGCAGCAGAAACATGAAAGCTTCTGAAGTTTCTGCGAATGGAAATTTTGTTATTACTGAACATCATTTGTGCAACATAATCAAGCTTGATTTGCTTTGAAGAACAGCTTAGAAATTTCCGGTGTCCTCTGCGCTAGCGGTTTTTCGAAGAAATAATTGTTACAGACTAGATAAACGTGAATTCTGTAATCTGAAATGAGTGTAATGTAGCTAAAGGTTGCTCTACATAACAGCTACCAGTGCTCTTCGAGAATACTGGAATAAGTTTTTTAATCTGAGAAGTTTTTTAGTTACCGGTGAGCTGCTTAAAGAGCCATGGAGCCATGGCGATACCATCGCAGTGACAGCACAGATCAAAGAAAAAATGTAACTATAAGAAAAAGTCTTAATCGAACCATACCTAAGTCGTTTATCGATCGGTGTCCTGTGAGTTTAGTGACCAATGAAAGAAACCGACAAAACTCTCGACAACTTAATAGTTCATTTTTTCACACTTTACTAATGCATAGTCCGTGATATCCAGGGAATGGACATTGATACTTATTTTTGTAGTAGTATTGATTACATTAATCTTTGCAGGTTTAAAAAAACCTCTAAATATTTATATGATAATATTTATATGATAGTCCGGGAAGTTTTCTTTCTGGATTTATCACAAACCAAAATTTTCCTAGTACCTCCGTGCCAAAATTCCTACCCATGATATCTCTCTGCTAAGAAATCCACTAATTCGTAGAATCTTTATTCTAAAACTTCAAAGTATTAGGTTGTCCGGAAATTAATGCCCGTTTTGAATTTCAACCGCAATAAGTCATACACTTCTCATTTCTAAATAGGATGCAAAGTATCATTCGATAGAGCAAAGCAAGCTCTACAAGATGACCATCTTGCTTTTGCAAAAGCTCGCATCCATCTCGAGTTCCGAGCCAAAAACTAAAAAGACTCAGCAGCCCGAAAAATCAAAAAAAAATCGTAACTCAGTTCATAAAAATCCTAAAAAATTTCTTACTTGCTCACGTAAACACTATCCACATAAAACATCTATATACGCCCTTGCCGTATTTTTTCCTCTGTTAGAAACCAAGAACACGGAAATTTTCGTGCATTTGCCAAAGTGATGCTGTGCCGTCCCCACATAGGTAGTTGTATGCCACATGCCTGTAGAAGTACAGACTTAAATTTTCAGCTCTCTACAAGCTTTAGTTCTCGAGAAATACCGAATATAGCTTTCCCTAGTTAGGTGGTCGGAGCTAAAATTAATTTCTCGAGAACTAAAGCTTGTAGAGAGCTGAAAATTTAAGTCTGTACTTCTACAGGCATGTGGCATACAACTACCTATGTGGGGACGGCACAGCATCACTTTGGCAAATGCACGAAAATTTCCGTTTTCTTGGTTTCTAACAGAGGAAAAAATACGGCAAGGGCGTATATAGATGTTTTATGTGGATAGTGTTTACGTGAGCAAGTAAGAAATTTTTTAGGATTTTTATGAACTGAGTTACGATTTTTTTTGCTTTTTCGGGCTGCTGAGTCTTTTTAGTTTTTGGCTCGGAACTCGAGATGGATGCGAGTTTTTGCAAAAGAAAGATGGTCATCTTGTAGAGCTTGCTTTGCTCTATCGAATGATACTTTGCATCCTATTTAGAAATGAGAAGTGTATGACTTATTGCGGTTGAAATTCAAAACGGGCATTAATTTCCGGACGACCTAATAGTATATGCTGCAGAGAAAGTCTGGAGCTGTACGAGACTATTTTTTGATTCTTCCAATCTGCTTTCTGGCATTTTACAAAGTCATTTTTTCATCTTTTGGTATATATGAACTAACAAAAGTTTGGGACATTTTCCCTGCAGTTTGCTTATTTTCAAAATTATAGCTCTGAACTAACAGAAATACAACGAAAAATAGTTCGGAAATACTGGCCACTGAAAAGCTGTTAATGGGCCTTTGCTATTGAGCAGCTAAAGTTCAAGCACCCCTTACCTTTTTCTGACAGGAAATAAGGAGTTTATTTAATAGTTCATGGATGAGTCCACGTTTTTTTTTCATGGGAATGCCCAAAGATGTTAAGTTACTCTTCAAATCACTTTCTCAAAAGCTATAGCTTTTTACAAGTTTCTACTTTTTCTTCATTTTGTTTCTCAGGAACCTTGCATCAGCTTTTTGTACTAACCAGTGGCGGTCCCAGGATTTCATTTCAGAGGGAGGGGGGGGGGGGGGGGAGGGAACGAAAACGTTTTTGAACGGATGTGCACCCGAAAAAAAAATTTCGGGGTGCTTCCCAAATTTTTTGCTGGCCCATGGCGGCAGCCACGACCCCGAAGAAAATTTTTTATAGGGCTAAAATGATTTTGAAAATTTCCAAAGATTATTCAATTATTAAAATTATGAGGAAGTGAGCACAGTTCAATTCAAGTAACTTTTGAATTTCGCAACCCATTCTTATGCCTCCCCCCCTCTGTCCGCCACTGGTGCTAACTATGCTTAGTCCTCTCCACTCAATGAATTATGAATTTTCATAATCTTTTCTTCATATGCAACAACTTCTTTTTTAGCCAATTTCAATAATAAATTTTGATCAAAGAGTAAATTCAATTCCTTGTGATTATGAAGTGAAAATTCTCTGCAAGGAAATATCTTTGCCTTTCTTCATGAACCCAAAATCAAATCAAATGCGACTTCTTTTCTGCCCAACGTGATGACCTTTTGTTTGAAAGATCGAGATAAAAAATTTTAGAGCCCTGGCAAGCATTCATTTCCCGTTTTTCCTTCTTTAGATAACCAGTCCAGTGGGATCCGCGGCAGTCAAGCATCGAAGTGGCTAGGTGCAACTATAACTGAGTAAAAAAGGAAAGTTGACGCACATACTTTGAGGGAACTAGTTTGGAAAATCATAATAATGAAACATGCTTTTGAATCAAATTTTTGGCTGGGATCGCGATGATACACGCGCCTTTCCCGAACTAATGTATTAGTTTGTGTCAGAACTATTGCAGGTTTTCCAAATTTTGAGTTTGAATTACTATAACTTTTTATAGAAATAGTCAATCCGTTTCCAAATTACTGCAATCAGCAAACCTTTGGCAATTTAACACGCACTACCTTATCATTGCAGCTCTACTGAGAAACATTTCATAGCCCGAAGACTGCCCAAAGTTTCCTTGAAAAACCTTCCGTTTGAGAGACCATAGCTCCCTATACAATGTAGTAGAATGGTATAAACTTCATTCACTGTGCAGATAATAGTCGATTCTGCAGCAGCGTTGAAGTTGATTTTTAGAAAAAGCTAGCCAGCTGGAAAAATGCGATAAAGTGTTTCACGTTGCCAAAGCTTTGCTCTATCTTCTGGGTATCAAAATTTTGAGAGTTTTTGGAAATTCCCTTGAAATAATCTAGAACAGAACCAAGTTGATACAGTAAGCTAGAAACACATGTATCTTAGCGCTTGTCGGGAGCATAATCTCATAAGCTAGCAAGCAAGGTAGCATAGCAAGAAAAAGGAAGTAATTCTGCATTTCAAATAGTGCCTTTGATTATCTTTTCTTGAATTTGAGGAGAGCGTAAAAAAGGCTAAACATCATTATTCGAAAATTTTTATTTACAGTTTTGTCAAATAGAAATCCTGTGATCTGTACAAAACACAATCTATGCATCAAGCGCATCGGACTACAGAAAAATCTATCTCGAAACAAAACCGAGATATTTTCTCTGAAATTCAATCAAGAATGATTCCGTCAAATTCTTGTGTAGTGAAATGATCTACAAAAATTTCATTTTCTAGTGGTATACTACTACTTGCATGATGAAGCTCAAAAGCACAATTGCTACCTCTTCGAGCACAATTCACTTCATGAAAAGGTACTAGTTTCTGTTTAGAGCGGTATAAGTAATTCGTGCCGACGTTTTCAGGCAAAACTCGTAAAGCAAAATCCCGAACACGAAGATGATGTGGTGCGCATGTTAGAACTTGCACCAAACTGTCACAAATTTGATAGTTTTCCACCATTGGAAGAGGATGAGCTGGTGACGTCAACAGATAAAGTAGACCGTAAGAAACGACGTAAGTTTTTTTTTTCAAAAGTACGCTTTTTATATTTTATTGTTATAAAATTTACGCAACAAGGTCGGATATCTTAATTTTGATTCTTGATTACCCTTATTATAATCTTCAGTTGTGATGAAAAAGTCGTGTGCTTATTTCACATTTCTTACACTGATACTTTACCGTAGCAGAATGTGCCAAGCCCCTCCAGTGTCCAGAGTCTTCCCATGTGCCAGCGCTGTGTCAACGCTGTGTCAGGGTCATACCGGAACCCACCTGTACGCGGCGTATTGATCGCTCCGGGACGGTGTAGAAGGCGCTGGCACGGGCAATTCTAGATGTAGCCTCAGAATTTTTGCTGGTTTTGCCCAATATAAGCATTTTTGCGTAAAATCACGAAACTGACCATTTGCAGAGAATGCCAACGATACCGTGGTTCTAGGCGTCGGTGATTGGACGGATTGGTCAAGCTGTACAAAAAACGGCAGTTATTGAATTCCTTGAAGGCCGTGGTATGACAAATACAAGTAAACAATGTTATTTTAGGATTCGAGAGCCGCTCTCAAGCTTGCGAATACGGTAGAAAAATACAACGTCGTGGTTGTCCTGCACGGCAACCGCTTCAACATTTCTCGCCTGTGCCCGAACCAACTTTGACACATCCTCAACCGTTTTCTCGTCCTGACCAGTATAGGATGGATTCTCGGTTGCAGTTGAATGAAGATTCTCGGATGCATGCGGGTCCCGAGCCTCCACAGGTGGAGCGGCACCCGTATTCTCGAAATGAGTCACCTCGAGCACAATCACAACCATTTTCACGACCTGGAGCGGAGCGAAATGAACCAAACATAAATCACCTGAATCAGTCGCCTTATGACGAATATGCTAGGCGTTATTTAGAGAGGTGAGCTTTAGGTAGCGTCTAGAAGTTACCCATGCATCAGTATTGTGCCGTTCCGTTCCAGCGTCGTGCTGGCGCCGTGCCGTCGAAGCATACTTTATTAACGGTCGTTGCTGTAAACGGCGCTAGCATGGCGCTGGCTTGGCGCTGCCACAGACGACCCCAAACATCGCCTTATCATAATATAAATTGTAGAGTAAAAAAGGCAGTATGGATTTTGTCCAGTCTTTCCAGAAGCAGTAGCTCGGAAAATTTTCAATCTTGGATTTTTGCATCACTCTTAAATCCCGTAGTAGCTTAGTCTATGAGTCTGTTACTGTGCTTCACAGCTTCTAACATTATGAAGAAAGCATTTTGATTTTTCTTTACGAAGAATTACTGCGTGATCAAGAAGCGGCCACTCAACCAATCGCCGCCCAGAACCCATCTAAGCGGCGATTGGATGTCTGGCTGCCCGCATCACACCCATTCGCTATTCCTCACGACCGAAAAGCGACTTTTTGGCATCTCCAAAAATTGCGAAGCACTTTATTTTGGACTAAGAGACTTCGAGTCGTTTAACATAGGTCTGACAGTTTTGAGCTGGAAGAAAAACTAGAAGATTCCGAAAGCGCTGCAATTTTTACAAAATCTCTCACAGGCTAGCTCAACAACGCATACCTCAACGACATGCTGCTTTACCCTTTGCTCAGCCGTGCGCACAAGGTATCTGTCCATCCCCCGAATCTGTTCAACCTCCGCAGCCCACACCGCCTCTGCAGCTCCCCACTCCTCCTGCTCAATCTGGACTGCGAGAGTTCATTCGTCCGCAGGTAAAAGTGATAGTCATGCAAAGCTGAAATACCCTTCGTCTTAGAAATAGTGTCGCCTTCTCCTGCGCCTCGTTCTGTGCGGCTGCTTCGCTCCGATTATACGCCACCTCTGCTATCTTCTCTGTTGGGCCCTCCAGCCTTTCAAAAGCCGCTCGGGCGTGGGAAAATGTCCAGAGAATACGCAGACGCAGCGCAGGGTCCAAGCGAGGCGCCGCGCAAGAGACAAAACCGTACGAGCCAGCGGCACTGTCACTGAGACAGGGGGCAGTCGCAGGATCACAATTTGATCATAAGACCAATTCTTCAGGTAGAAGTGCGAGAACCACCACGATATCGGCCAGCACCGCCTCCACCTCCTGCTTGTCACGGCGAGGGATGCTTGCCTCGTTCATCTCCAGGTCTGCGGTTTGCCAACTGAAGTGGCAATCTGTGTGGGCTCCTCTGACAGGGGGGATTGAGAGGGAGCGCCGAAGCATGAAAAGAAAAAGAAAAAACTATTTTTAGCTCAACCTTCAGGTGTTTGGTACGATTGGTCTGATTGGTCTGCTTGTTCATGCACTTGCGGAGAAGGCATGAAGCAAAGGCGAAGGGAATGTATGGGCAACAATTGTCAGGTATCTTTTAAGAGCTTCACTTTTGGTAGAGGACAATATTTTGCCGATAGGCCCATACGCGCGGACAGTTGAAAAGCGATAACGTAGGGTCCCGTCATACTTCGCCGAGAAAAGCCCAGAAGCGCCCAAAAAAGCCCGAAAAACCCCAAAAGCGCCAGAAAGAGCCGGAACGCAGAAAAAACTTTCGGTAGAATTCTGACATTATTTTGATGTGCAGGTGACAAAAAATGAACCAAAAAGACTCAATTCCGAAATCAGCACACACGCCTTAGCGCCAAAACGTGCGCGCGGAAGGGGGCGTTCCGGCTCTTTCTGGCGCTTTTGGGCTTTTCTGGGCTTTTTTTAGCGCTTTTGGGCTTTTCTCGGCGAAGTATGACGGGTTCCGTAGAGATGTGCGTACTTCTTGCAGATTTCCGCGCGACCTCCTAGGCGTCCTAATGTCTTTTATTCACTCGTTTACTTCTCCTTGTGTACGCAAGTGTCGTGAGCAGTGTATACACTATTTTCACCACTAAAACTTGATACCCCCAACGTGTCCTGATCAGAACTATGTTTCCACCAGGGACCTGATTATGACACTGCTCCTTGCGACATGGGACCATGTGAGACATGGTCGGAATGGTGCGAATGGTCGACATGCAGCGGAAGTTGCGGACGAGGAGAACGACAACGTACGAGATTTTGCCTTCTGGGCACCCAACGTTGTGAGGGAAAAGATTTTGAGGTGATCTTACTGCGGATATCACGATGTCATAGCTTTTCGCTACTGGCTAGCTTCAATTATCTAGCATGTTCCAGATGGAAACATGCGATGCTGGACCATGTCCCGAATGGGCCAATTGGGAAGAGTGGGGTAGATGCTCAGCAAGCTGTGGATCTGGAGTCGCACGAAGACAGAGAACATGCTTAGGGGGAGACCAACAGGGTTCATGTCCAGGTTAGTGTCTAAAACTGCGAGCGTAATCGTCTTTAATTTTGCGTCCAGCTTGTACGCGCGTAAGATCCGTGGGAACCTCAGCGTTCATGTGGACGCGACCCGTATTGATAGATCAGCGGCGCTGGAACGTTGCGCACGGCGCTGGCATAGGCAACTGTAGAAGCAGCCTCAAGGGTCCCAACACTGCACGCACAGTGATACAGCCTGTAAATCGTGTATTCCCTTTTCGATGGAAGCCATTGCCGCGCTAAAGCTTTGTGCTACGTTCGCGCGCGTACTCACGGCCACTGGAATTGGCCTCACCGACTGGAGGCCCGCAAGCAAGGCCTTGCCTTGCGGTTGCGTAGTTTTTAAGCAAAAGCTAGGACGTGAATGAAGTGGTTATTGGTTATCCTTATATTGCCCCCCCCCCCCTAAAAAAGTAATGTTGTTGAAGGACTAGCGAAATGATATGAACATTGATTGTAACAACTGTTTAAAATCGATTATTTCCCAATTTTCCACTAATCATCTTTTCAATCAAAGGTTACCTTTTTGCCTCCATAGTATAAACCTTCAACCATGAAGAAAGGGTCATGAAGTGTTGCAGCGGAGTCGAATGAATGTATTTATCACAGTATCCGGAAAGGTTGAGATTTCAACATTTTTTTTTGCTTGAACAATTTTTGGTGCCAAATAGAGAGCTTAGTGCTATAACTGCTCAAGTTGCATCACTCCATTCTGTCCAACGTACTTCAAAGTTAATTGTTTGATGGGCCAAAACCGGAGAAAGCTTCCGATTATACTGGTACCAGTTCATCGCCTAAGGCCCCGGGCAGAGTTCACGCGATTTGATCGTCGCGATTGATCGCGACAAGATAATTATAACAATATCATTGCAGCCGATCTTCTTGCATTTCGGTTGTGATAGTTCTCCAACACGAGTACTCGTGACTAACTAACACAACCAAAATACAATAAGATCGGCATGCAATGAATTCGTAACACTTGTCTTGTAGCGACTGAATCGCGACGATCAAATCGCGTGAACTCTGTCCGAGGCCTAAAGGTTGACTGCGTGACAAATTAATGGATCCGAGCGAAGACATGTTATATATGTAGAATTGCTATAGCTGTGACATTGAAGCAGTTTGTAGCATGTGGGTCATAAGAAAAAGTTCCAAGACAAGCCAGGCATACAAAAAGGTATCAGTCTGTTCTCAAGGGTTTTAGTTAGGGCAAATTCAATCCCTGCAGGGTCAGAGCAAGGAGTTCAAGGAGTTATTATATTATATTATTATATTGTTATTATATTCAAGGAGTTCCTTAATATGCTTTTGAATAAAGAAATAGCTTCTTACTTAGGTACCATAACGGCACCGTAACCTGCAAGCACCTCTACTGCGGGCATAGGCCACCGAGGTGCCTGCATGGCACGATACCGCATAGGCTGTGAACATCACCACTACGGTTCTGAATCCGGTGAACTGTCCTCCAAGTTCCAAGCCTGAAGGTCCTTACGTGTTACGGCGTATAGCTTACGTGTTCATCGAGTACTTTCCCCTAACATATCAACAGGAACTAACATGTTATTGAGGTCACACGACACAGCACTGCCTCTCTTGTTCCTGACAGGTCTAACATGTACATGACTGAGCGACATTAAACAGAAAACGCAGCTAAGTGGACTAATGTAAAATAACAATAAACTTTTGATATATACTACCCCCCCCCTCCCCCGACTATAAGCGCACTGTCTTCCAGCGACCACAGCACATCCACATGATCTCTTAAAAGTAGTTATACACCGTCCAAACATTGAAGAATCCAACAGTTCAGTGTAATGGGGGATCTTCGGGTATCGTTTTGTAGAGCCTTCAGCTTAGATATGCATTGGAACGAATCATCGGTCGTTCTTCTTTTGTAAGATTACGGTAGAAGCTTTCTTGCACTTTACCGCCTATATATTAGGTTAATGCACAATTCCTGCACCAAAAAGGTACAGACCGCATTAATCCGGGATCATCCTATATTCCAAATAGGGTTCGATATACCATTGGATAGAGCAAACCTAGCTCTACAAGATAGTGCTCAAAGATTTGCAGAGGCTTGGATCTACGCGAAGTTTTGAGCCGAAAACTGAAAAAAACCATGCGTTCGAAAACCTCAAGACCAATCAAAACAAAAATCTTCGTTCAAAAATTTCCTACAAAATTTCTTTCTTGCTCACGCGTAGACATTCCACGTAAGACATTCATCTATGCGATCGCTGTATTTTTTTCTCAGCTAGACTATGAGAAAACGAATTTTTCATGTTTTTGCCAAATTAGTGCTGAGATGTTGTAGCACTAACAATTGTATAGTACAGGCCGTTAGCAGTGCAACTTTACATTTTCAGCCGTCTAGAACAGCTAGTTCACGAGAAATGATGAATCTAGCTCTCCTTATCCGAATTTTTCTTGCCTAGTTGCTTAAAATTCGGTATTTTTCGTAAACCAGCTGCTGTAAAAAGCTGAAAATTCACACTCATGCTTCTAAGGTCCTGCAGTACACAGTTCAGTGCTACAACATCTCAGCAATGTTGAAAAAACTTCGTTTTCTCAACTTCTAGCTGAGAGAAAAATACAGCAACTGCATAAGGAAATGTCTTATACGAAATGACAATGCATGAGCAAGTCAGGAATTTTGAAATTCTGAACGACTTCCATATTTTTCTTGGTTTATTGGGGCGCTTGGATCTTTTTCGTTTTTGGCTTCAATCTTCGCTTGGATCAAAGCTGCTACAAATCTTTGAGCACTATCTTGTAGAGCTAGGTTTGCTCTATCTAACGATATATCGATCCCTATTTGGTATATAGGATTATCCCGGATTATTGCGGTTTGTACCTATTTTGGTGCAGGAATTATGATGCATCAACCTAATAAATTAGCTGCCTTTTTTTTTTGTTTGAAGAAATTTGAAAAGGACTTTGAAGAAGTAAGCTCGTCGACGTTGTCTTCATCAAAAACAAAAGCAAGTTCAAGTTGAGTTCACGAAAAAAAATTGCGTTAAAGAAACTAAACTGAAGATAAAATATTAGGTTGGCTAATAAATAAGTTCGGTCGCTTTTTCAGCTCTTACAAATGCTGTAAACAAATTTTTGTCCAATGTTTGGTATCTTTGAAAAGAGCACTTCACTGGGTATTGGAGCATATATTCTGTTCGAGTAAAACTTATCTTCCCAGGAAAAAAATCCGCAAAAAAGTGAAAAATCGCAATTTTCCCATAATGCGCAAATATGAGGAAATTTGGTATTTATAGTGAAACATTTGCAAAATGGCAGATCACAATTCTTTTTGTTGTTCACTAAATAGGGATAACTCCTCTGTATCCAAACACCAAACTGCTGTTCTTTACATCCATTACAGCATGAAAACGAAGCTCAAGAAATCAAAGAATTGAGCTTCTGGAAATTTCGCCATGTTGAGGCATAACTGCCCTTACTGACAATAGAAAATCCTGATCATTATATATGTGATAGAGGAAACTTCGAACTACTTTTCCACAAAGAATCATTGACTGAAAAGAACAAGAAAATTTTTTATGACAATTTGTATGCTAAAACGAACTTGCTTTTTAGCCAACCATAGAAGGATTTTATATATAGGTTTTGCCAGATTTCGTTCCCAAGAAAAGGAGTTTGGCGACGTTTTAATGTATCAGTAGTGATCAAGAGCTACAAGATGATAAACACTTTGCTCTTGGGTTTAAAATAACGAAGAAAGGATACCAGAGACAAATGCCAGTGGAGCGCGTGTAGCGAGACAGCGCGCGATAACTGGAGGCGCAGACGAGCAAAGCGAAAAAGCAGAGACGGGGCATTCAGCTTTCGTCTATCTTTGCGAAGTCACAAAGAAACCCCACAATATCCTATATCAATCTATTCGCCATCCTACGTCAAAAATCACCTTTAACGAGAAAACGAGGAAGCTTTTTACGCAAGCTTTGACGATCTTTCTATGGTTTGTGAATTATTGGAGCTCGTTCGTAGTTCAAGGTTTGTTGCCATTTTGATCGAGATTTTCACAGCAAATTTTGTTTTTAGCACGAAAGGGCTATAATGAAAGCAGATGGTGGTCAGACTTCGCTATTAGCGAATGACTGATATCAAACTTTAGGTCCAAGCACTGAAGAACGCCCGTGTGAGGAGTTGCCGTGCTCAACTTGGTCACCATGGCAGGACTGGGGTTCATGCACTGTATCATGCGGACATGGTATCAAGCGTAGACAACGAGTATGTCAGTACGGTACAGACTGTCCTGGACCTGCTGAGGTAATGTTTATTCTGCGACATTTTCATTTTACCAAAATATTCGTTCGTTCAGGAAACAGAGCCATGCTTCAGTCACGCCTGTGCCACTTGGACACAATGGACTGACTGGTCCGATTGTACTTCGCAGTGTGGTCCGGGACAGCGCTCGCGGAAGCGGTCTTGTCGTTCATTTGATGGTGCCGAGAGTAAAGACTGCCCAGGAGCACCAGTTGTAAGGTTTTTCTGAAATGTTGAACGACAATGTTTATGTAATGTCATTTTTCTTTTCGCTTTTTATTTCACACATGACTTCATCAAATAGTAGATTAGATAGAGCCAAATCTTCATTCGATCATGGAAGAAAGGCATAGCTGTAAAATTGAGAGTGTCAAAGCTCTTGTTGGCCTTGTTCTCGCGACTGCCTGGCTCGGGCCGTGTATCGCGTTTGAGGACGTATTCTGGGCACTCATCCACTCTTCAGCAGCGATGGCTGATAGCGTGAGAAAATGCCCAGAAAAAGTTTGCTGACGCAGCGCAAGATCCGAGCGAGGCGGCCCCAAAGACCTGAGCCTCTGAAGCGGTGACACGCTTGTTAAGACCTCGGGCATAGTTCACCCGATCTCATCGTCTCGCGATTCTCCCAACAAGGCAACAGTTACGGTTGCATGTCGATTATGCACTTCGGCTGTGGTTAGTCACGATTGGTGTCGGAGAACTATCACAACCGAAATGCAGGAGGATTGGTATACAATAGACTCGTACTTGTCTCGATGGGAGAATCGCGAGACGATAAAATCGCATGCCCTGTGACACCTGTGACACTGGTATTAGCACCTCATATCCTGTTTTTTTTTTTCAGTACCGAGTCCATGAATCTAGAATATCTGTTTGCATTGTTTCTGGCGCTGAAGCAACAAAATAATTAGAATGCACGTGTAGAGGGTGTCAATCCCGATGCCACTTGCGCGGACATCCGCTAGTGTCGCAGTGTTTCAGATGCATGGGTTGTCACAGATGTCCGCGTGGGCAAGGCCCATTAGCCACATAATGGGGTGTGGTGCGGAAGGCGACAAAACCCAGCGGAGGCGAGGGAACGATGGCCACGCCTCCCATTTGCCTGCTGTTTAGTGCTGGCCTCGAGTCAATTAGTCAGATTGACGCTCTTGTGGCGCATAGGCTGGCACCTGAATGGTGGCGGTGTCCTCTTCGACTACTCTGTTTTGTCCATAAGAGTTCGTTGTGTAAAATTGGTAGATGTGATCACTCAGTGTTAAGGAAAGTTATGTAACGCAAGTTGTAGACTCGTAGATTGTTTGCTGATAGCTAACTGATTGAGTGTGAGATTTGGCAGCGAAATTCGATTTCGGTCATCATCTAACTCACGCATATGATCAGTTGCCAGGTTCGTGTGGAGGTGTGTTGCAGACTTTGTTTGGTAACAAGGATAAACTTGTTGAACCTCCATGTTATAGCATTGCTTTTCGTACTCTCTCGCTAGCAAAAACCGCCCCGCTGTGAGATGGCAAGACTCCGCCTCCATACCTCTGCGAATCTGGAAGCCGATGACATTTCGATTAGCTTCTGCATTGAATAAGAATAACGGAATTGCATCAGTTCTATGCAGTTATGTAGCTATCATTCGGATAGAGATGAATCAAACACAATAAATGCTGCAAAGCAGTTTTCTTTCGAGTCTCAAAGTAAGAAGAATCCTCATTTTCAGGCAAAATGTCAAATTCAATTTGTGTCCAGCCGGACCTCGAACCCAATATAGCCGCGATATCTTTCAGAATTTAGCCTTTGTCAATACTTAAGTTCATCTTATTTTTTCTGCTCACTATTCTTCGTTTGACAGGGCAGAAACAAAAACAACTTTATTCGCAACAAAATCGCACCAGATATAGGACAAAAAGAGAAAATGATAATATCACTCAGCAATGTAGAGTACAACTTCACCTCAAAAGCAAGAAATCCCTGTACAAAGTTTCCAAAGTACTTTTGTAAGTCTCTTTGTTCCACATAGTCATTATCGACAACGGTATCAGGGACCATTATGTATACAGAAATACTGCTCACAAGTCAATGAAGTCATGTTAAGTCTAACCATTTCTTCAAGAAAAGGCAAGAACCTAGGACCTTAGGATAGCTAAAATAAAAAACATATGAATACACAAAAGTTAAACTTAAGTAGAATTTGGTTTTGATAACTCGAGTGTAAGTAGCAGAGTTTACACAATGCTCACGTCAATGGCCCTTGAGCTCTCCTCTGTTCGATTGCACTTAGGCGTGAGATCCATCCTTCAAAAAAAAACGATCGGCGAAGTTCAAGCAGAACGAATGAGTGAGAGCTCTTACCTCATAAGTCCATAGCAATGGCGCACGAAGTTGAAAGCGATCTTCCTCGAATATCTCAACTAAAATGTAATGATTAAGTCGCGCAAACATTTTGATGATAACGAAAAGGCTAGCTAATAGGGGGAGGACATTCATAAGGTGATATCTAAATAAGAAAATGATGAAATGGAAAAGTAGAGTACAGAACACAAGAAAGGTCATAACTCTGATGAGTCAGGTGACGACTCCTCTTGCTCGCTTATATGTGCAACTACATGAAGGAACTCCCGCATCAAAGATACATCTCATACCCTATAAGCAGTATGTTCACACAAAAGGTGAAAAATATAGAACCGTAAAGGATAGACAAGAACAGAGACAAAAATGTATCACACAAGAACCGAAACATGTAGAAAGCGTGCAGACGCGCTCCAGTACAAAGATTGGAAGGACGAGTGTTGACGAGAACTCGGACAGGGCGTGGCCACTAGTCGTGCCTGTTCCAGGGCATTTGTCGCCTTCCGCGTGTTCCCCCACATAATGTGCTGTATTTCGAAGTTGCGAGATCTGATGCCTCCTAAATAATTTTTCAACAATGCACGAGTCATTTCTAGGAGACAACTTTGTGTGAAGGAACAACGTGTTGTCGTTGGTCGGATTGGTGTGCTTGGTCCAGCTGTGATCGAGAGTGTGGTATCGGTCACACTGTTCGTACAAGGGCTTGTGTTAATGGAGATGGTATGTTTATAGAGACAAATTTATTGTGCTTCCTCAAGCGTTTGCAAAGCAAATTCTGGCATTTTTTATGATACTTAAAGCCCGTCCCAATCGCGACAATGCCGCGGAATTGCAGCGTTAGGAATTTGCGCCGCATTTGCGCGCACAAAGCATTGGATAATCGAAGATATTAAGGAGGGAACGGAACAGAATTTGGCGCTACGGATGCGCATCATGCCAATTTTGGCCTGATCCAGCTTGGGACAGACTGTGTAGTGTGTGCCTTCGCCAGCTTCCCATAGGCACCACCGGGACACACACTACGTTATGTTTCAACTCAAATCAGGGTTCGCAACGGTTCGCACCATATTGCAGCGACAGTATATCACGTCCTGCTAGGACCCAATACCTGCATCTCGTTATTTCCTCCGATCACAGGCACAGAGCTAGCGGTATGCGCTCGCAAAGCCTTTGGCGAAGCGTACGCGCAGCTTTACACGAATTGCTTTCGCCTAAATCCGATTGAAACAGGGTGTAGCTCATGGTGTAGCTCACCTACCAAGGATAGTTGCCGCTTATGTGAAAGTGCATGGACTTGTGCTATGAACTTCTTTGCTGGACACCCATAGGCTATCACACTATACGTCACTATGGTCATATGATTTCTTTGCTTAGGAATGATCGACGCCGCCTGCCATTGTGAGGGTCCGGACCGCGAACAAAAGGAGTGCAATACACAACCCTGCGCTTTGCAGTGTTCTTGGACGCAGTGGTGTGCTTGGAGCGGGTGTAGTACAGCAAACCAGTGTGAGATCGGAATCCAAAGCAGGTAAGGTCCTTCTTCGAATTCCAATTTTTTTGTTCCGAAATACGTACTTTGAAGATCGCGGCAATGCGTGGGCGAGCCCGGTTGTCACTGTCTGGGCCTCGCCGAAGAGAATCAACAGTGTAGAGGACAAATTCCATGCTCAACAAATGCACCGCCATGTTAATCTAAGGCTTTTGAGCTTTACTATAGCATGCTAGAGTATAATTTGTAGAATTTTATTATAATAAAGTTTTATGACTTATTGCTGCCAACATGACAGTAAAAACAATGATGTGTTACCATCAAAAATAACTACACGAACAAGTACATCAAAAGTTTCGATTTGAACAGTTGCAATTTATAAATGCATTGCGAAACCCGGTACCGGTAGTTCATATCAACAGCCGCCTCTATAATTGCACTATATCTGAATTTGCTTTGGAAGCTGCTTATTCTACAGACCCATTTTGTATTTTGTGAAGGTTTTCTTTAATACCCTTTTGTACTTCTATGCTGCCTACTTAGGCGCTTGACTCTTCGCCACTGCCTTACTCTACAGTAGACTACGAAAAAAGCTGAAGTAGGATCTGAGATTATTTTTATGTTACTTGCTTGAATCTGGGGAGACTTTAGTGCGTATATGCTACACTTCCAAACTGAGCACCTCAGAGAGTGTCGAAATGGATAATCATGTTCTCAAAATCCCATGCACTATCATATGAAGGCTGTCAGGTTCAAAAGTATTTATATTTGTGACCCCTGTATAGGGTAATAGATCGAAAATGGTAAATATAGTGTTCTTAGGGTGCCGACATTGGTTAACAACATTTGCGCGTGAAGAAATTTCCAAACGACGCAAAACTCAAAAATGTTTTACTGCCATCTCTTGCACGTGCAAATTGCCGGCATGCAAGCATAGCATTTTCTTCACGCGTCAATGTTGTCGGCAACGTTGGTACGCAAGGACACTATGTTTACCGCCAGATTTACTAGCCTATGAAATCCTCAACCCAAACGTTGGTGTGCAAAATTTTTCATTTTCATGCGATAACAGATTTAAAAGTAGCTGTAAACGTGATTCAGTTTAGAAACTGAATACATTTCCCGCATTAAGTCGTCGTTTCCTCAATAATTTAGATAGGGATCGATAAGCATAGCAATTCAGTACTATTTATGTGTACCAAAAGTTCATATATCTGCCTTATTCAGTTCAGTTGCACTAACAAATCGATGAGGATTTTGCTTGTATAAAAACTACAGTATTTAATCTCCTCATAAAACAGACCGGATATTGATTAAATAGGTAAAAAGGTTCATTTTCTATGTGTTTGATCAATGTATCCAGCTTCATAATTTACTACTTTGAGTTACCCTTATAACTAATTAATCAGCTCTTGATTCATGTTATATTTTGCAAAGGTGATATTTGAAATTGTTATATTATGGTAAGAAAAATACTGGAGAAAATGTTCTTTTTTTTTTCTTTAACCATCGCTATAACTCAGATCTGTTATATTCTTGATTTAAAATGATTTACCTACTTCAACTCGGACTAATATTGTTCATCCATGCATTCCATCAGATGCTATGGTTAAAAGAGTAATGACGATAAAAACTGTCTATTCTTGGACCGTTTCGCGATAATGACATCTTCATCATCTTTTTTTTTCAGCAGTAGTTTTATTGAAATGTTGAGTAATGGTTTACGAAGGTCTCAAACTACGAATATTTTTGATTCATGGCTGAACAGTTGCATGTGATCCATACCTGCATTGGTATATGCAACTACTTCGTGACTCACAAGTACATTCAACACGTAAATCACGCGATTTTGCGAGTTTCGCGTGCTTTGACAGAAAATTAGGGCATCTACTTAGAGTGAAATTCTTGCTGAAGTTCCACTCCTTGACCAAAGCTATGACAGAACGTGCAAAATTTAATATTATGAAAGGACGCAACAAATCTAAATCTCATTCGCCAAAAAAGTTTTTTTTAACTATTAGTAAGCTGCACTGTACCCAGCTCGCGGTCATATGGTCAGTGCAGCCAGCCGAACAATATCCGGCTGTTTTGACAGATCAGATGTTACGGGACGTCCTATGAAATTCCATTAGACCTTTGTATTGAAATGAACTTCGCAAATATATCCATGGTGAAGCATCTGCAAATCAATACAGGCTGAGCATACAATTGCTGGCCCCCCATCATATGCAGTGCTTTCCCTTTAACGCATTACACTGCCCCCGAATTGCGTTTATCATCGTTTACATCTCACTAACTATTTTCCTTTTTTTCTTTTTTATCGCCTCTATGGTCATATATTTCTGATTCAGAATGTCGGCGAGCATGAGCCGTCCACCGTTTGACCAGATGGACCGCAAATACACGTGCCTATGCGGAAACCTGCACATTCGAGTATGGGCAAACACAGTTCAAAAACAAATCAAGCGCTAGATTTCTTTAAAAAATTTAGAAAGGAGCTCGAGTGGTCGCTGTGCTGCTGGTGATCTTCACAGCAGCAAATATCGTCTTCAGTTTTACACGAACCTCAACGATTGCCATCTACACGTTGATGACGTAATTTTTCCAAGATTTCTTTATTCATGTTTTCTTAGCTTTTCGGTGCATCGTCGACTTCTCCGTTAAAGCTCTAGCTATAGCATCACTGATCAATATTGTATAATCAGAATCTATCCAATTTATTCAACGAGGTCGAAGAATAATTTAGAGCTCGGAGCATTGCAGCTTGCGCTTCAAATCTTTCTGGTTTCAGATTTTCTAAAAATCTCAAAAGGATCACCTGTTGCGAAATCATTTTTCTGGCTATAGTATAGCGTTAATCGCTTCATTTTTTTACTTTAGTGGATGAAATTTTCAAAGAATTTTCCCCATTTTCGTATTGTTGTGCTTTATCTTGCAGTCTCTAAGAGGTGTTCCACAAATAAGTACACACTTCAAGAGGTAAAGAATTCTCTTCCTACAAAGTCTTGCTTAGCGTTTAGTACTATTCAATAGAGTAGGCTTCAACTTGAATTTGTAGGATGGAATGTGGATCACCGTCATTCTTCATTACTGTATAATTACGGTAGAAATTTTAAAAGAGGGTTTTGTGCCATCAGTGGCTATATTTTGTACCAGAATGATTATCAGGCTAAAACTCCAACTTGAGGCCAAAAAGAGTCGCTGACCATGATTATGATATTCGCACCTTACGATTTTAGGCGCTAAAAAGCTGGTAAAAAGTTGTCCAACCCAAATCAGCATTCTGAAAACGCTGCTACGTATTTCAGACTTCTTTTGGATTTTTTCTTTTGAAATATCCGAAGTTCCCACCGTACCAGTAATCTGATCAGTGATCCGCAGTACTCTGTAAATCTGACTTAAAGCCAGCTCTACAGAATGGCACCTGAAGCTAAATAGTGTGTGGACAGAGCTTTATAGATAATCGAAAAAAGTGTGTACTTACTTTCGGGACACCCTATATTTCTTGTAAAGCATCTTTTTCAAAAGCTTTCCTATCTCTCATGTCTCTTTGTGTTTCTTCATTAGTGGACACAAACATGAAAGCTCAATCTTCTTTCTTGATAACTCTCGCCATTTCGATTTCAGTCATGGTAACGAATGTTCTGTTTTGAGACGCTAATATTTGGGATCTAGCAATGACCAACATGTTACATATAAATCTGTCTTTTATCTTGCAAATTTTGGAGATCTAGTAATAGTCGCGAATTCTGTACAAGAAAATGGTAAATACTTATATAGCAGAGTCATTAGTTTCTAAATCAGATTTGTATGAATTTTTTAGTGCCAAGTAGTAGCTCGACCAACTTTACTTTCCACGATCGTCCACTAATGATCGAAAAATAAACCCAACTGAAAATATCTGTATACTGGTGAACCACTAATTAAAGGTGCTAGATTGCATCCGCGCGCTTCGGGACCGCAGCGCGGTTTCCCGCTATTGGAAGATTTTTAGATTGAGCTAACGATTCTTTGTTTATTAGACTAATGAACTAATAATCTAAAGGTGCTATTTGGAAGAGCGTTCGCTTCGGGACCGCCACGCGGTTTCCCGCTCTTTGCACATTTTTGAATTGCGCTTACGTTTCTTTATATATTAGACTAGTGAACCAGCAGTTAAAGGTGCTAGTAGCATGCGCGCGCTGCGGGACCGCCACGTGGTTTCCCGCTATGTGCACATTTTTGAATTGCGCTTACGATTCTTTATATATTAGATAGATAGATAGATTGGATAGATCTATATCAAGGTTTTGAGAATTGCATTTTGACTGTGCACATTGAATCTCAGGGTTTTAGGTCCGCTTTTGCTGTCGTAGTGTTCGGAAGCTTGTTATACGGCACCTACAAAGAGAAACGACTTTACTTGGTCCCATATCTGGTTTTTCAGGTAGGGACCGCTTACTCCTCAAATATTAAAACTATCAAACTGTTACTGATATCAATCTTAACAAATACAGATCATTTCCGTTGGAATTACTGTCATCGTTCTTCTGTCGTTCATCATAGCAATCGCCGTGAAGTCAAACATGGTTATTGAACTGGCAAAAGACATCGGCGGTGTGAATATACACGTTTCTCAGAAGCAACTCGACTCCGGTGAGTTACAGTCTACTCACAGATAATTCATCAACCGCAGAGAATCACTGCGGAGCAGCGACGAGCGTGTTGTTGCAACGTGGCGCGCGTGGCGGTCGCTGCAAACGCTTTAGTCTGTGAACTCGATGAATCTATATTTTTTGATTGGTATATGCTTTCAGATCTAGCCACTTTCACTGTGCTATTCATTCTCGCACTTTGTTTGGGTGGTCTACTCCAAGCTTACTTTTTTGAGGTGAGGTCAAGTATATATGATCGAATATCTAAAAATTGTTAGTTGTTAGTCAGTAGCAGTGCAAAAATAGCAGTATTAACTTCAAGCATTATTGTAGCTTTTCTAACAGATTTATATGGTTTCATTTCTCAATTATTACCAATGCGCACCATGGGTGAAATATCAAGTAGGTGCAAAAGTAATAAACTTTCCCTATGCGACGGCGGCAGTGTGAATATTCAAAAGTGCACGAAGTATCTATTCGATAGTGCAAATCAAGCTCAAGACAATTACTAGATTTTCAGAAATCGTGATCTACTTCTTAGACGTCAAAATCAGGAATAATACGATCATCCCTACAACCGAATCTCCGCCAAATACATTTTGCCTTCCTATTTGATCATCATCACTTAGCAAAATATATAAGTGCAGTTGCTCGAAATTTTGAGGCTAGATTTGAAGAAACAAAAATAGGCTAAAATTACAAAAATACCTTTTGGTTTTTCAGTGTTGGATGTGATATATTTGGAAAAAAAGGCACTTAGATGTACTATGAAAGTGCGCAAGTGACTTAAATAAAGAAAAAAATGATGGTCGAAATTTGGCAATGACGTGCCCGGTTGTTGTTCATATATAGTTGTCGCTGTTTATCGCTCTATCTCTGCAGGGCTAGTAAATTGTTGACACCATTTTGCGGGTGGTGGACATTAGGTCGCCGAAAAAGGGCGGTCCCCGCGGTCATTTGCGACAAATACGGACCCTTGTACATGCGCGGACATGCGTTCCTACAGGGAATCCGCGCGGGACTCTTCCAAATTCGGCGACCTAATGTCCTCCACCCCCATTTTGCTTCCTCTCATACGTTTGTTGAGAAACGGGAAATATTGGTCAATTTCTTCCGATTCCTTTCTCTCTTGAGATCAGACGGAAAATGCAGCTTATAATTTTGTATGCCTATCAGAGGCATAACCAGGATTTTCTTCCGTGTGTGTCTGTGTGTGTGTGTGTGGGGGGGGGGGGGGGGGGGGAAGGGAGAAGGGGAGGGGGGGGGGGCAGCAAAAAAATTTTCTGATGAAGCTGCGCGCCTTCAGTCATTCACTTCAAAAATTCTTTTGGACTGCTTCCCAAAATTTTGCGGGCCCATAATTCCGAAAGAAAGGGGGGTGCTGTGGCAGACACGCCCTCGAAAAAAATTTTTAAAGGCTTACTCAATTTCTTAAAAATTTTCAAAATTATCTCAGTTATTTGCAAGTAAAAACAAGTTACTTGCACATTTTTCTAATACATGTAAGTAACTTTCAAAAATTCCGCGACCTATTCTCGGGGGGGGGGGTCGCGGGACCTCCTCCCCCCGTTCCCCTTTTCCCTGGATACGCCGCTGAGAGATAGGCACAAAATTATCAGCTGCATTTTCTGCCTTTTTCCGACAGAGAAAGAATGAAATAACCAATATTTCCCGTTTCTCAACAAGTGTATAAGAGAAAGTAAAATGATCTCCACAGTTTACTAGCCCTGAAGAAAGAGAGCAATAAGCAGTGAAAAATAATATCTGCAACTATCGCGCATTGCTCTGCCAAATTTCGTCCTCATTTTCTCATAATTCACACCATGAAAAAAATACACCGAATGCACGTGAACTTTTTATATGCACACAGTAAAATGCACAATAAATGTTTGTGTACGTTCGCTACTTGTAGGAGCAAGTAGGAGGTTTTATAGCATATTCGTGGATCAAACATCAAGGCACTCAATGTTTCTGAAATGACGTTTTATGCGGATAGATGCCATTTCGTAGAGCAGCTGTGCTTTATCAAATAAGAATCGTTAGCTCAATTCAAAAATCTTCCAATAGCGGAAACCGAGGGCGTCCCAAAGCGCGGATGCAATTTAGCGCCATTGATTACTGGTTTACCAGTATGAAAAAAAAAGGCTAAAATTACAAAAATACCTTTTCGGTTTTTCAGTGTTAGATGTGATATTTTTGATTGATTGGTTGATTTAGGCACATAGATGTATTATGAAAGTGCGCAAGTGACTTAAGTAAAGAAAAAAATGATGGTCGAAATTTGGCAAACGAAGTGCGCGGTAGTTGTCTATGTATAGTTGTCGCTGTTTATCGCTCTATCTCTTCAGGGCTAATAAACTGTTGACACCATTTTGCTTCCTCTTATATGTTTGTTAAGAAACGGGGAATATTTGTCAATTTCTTTTGATTCTTCCTCTGTTAGGATCAGACGGAAAATGCAGCTGATAATCTTATATGCCCACTAACAATGGTGTATCCAGGATTTTCGTTCGGGGGGGGGGGGGGGGGGGGGGTGGGGGAGAGGGGGGGGGGGAGGGAGAGGGAGGGGGGAGGGGTAGCAACAAAATTCTCTGATGAAGGTGCTTGCCTCCAGCCACGCGAAAGTTATATTCGCCCGATGCCCCAAAATTTTGCGGACCGATAACCTCGAAATTTTAGGAAAAAGGGGTGTAGCGGCAGACATACCCCCGAAGAAATTTTGACAAGGCTAACTCAAAATTTTAAAATTCTTCAAAAAATATTTCAGTTATTTGCAAATGAAATAATGTCACCTGCACATTTTTCTAATGCATGCAAGTAACTCTAAAAAACTTCGCTACCCATTCTCGGGGGTGAGGGGGGGGGTGAGGTCGCCCTCCCCCTCCCCCGCCCCCTTCCTTTGGGTTACGCCACTGATAGACAATACAAAATTATCAGCTGCATTTTCCGCCTTTAATTGACAGAAAAAAATCAAAAAAGAAATTAACCAATAATTCCCGTTTCTCAACAAGCGTATAAGAGAATGTAAAATGATCTCAGCAGTTTATTAGCCCTGAAGAGAGACAGAGCAATAAGCAGTGAGAAATAATATATCTTCAACTACCGCGCATTGCTTCGCCAAACTTTGGCTCATTTTTTTCTTGATTCACAGCTATGAATAAAAAATATAGCGAATGCTTGTGAAAGTGTTTACATTAAGTTGTCCCGAAAGTTCGTTCGCACCATTTTCAAAAACTCATAACTCTTTAAATTCTTAACGAATTCGTACAATCAAAATTTTCCGTGAGAGAGGAACTCATGGTCTTTGCATCTGTACCTGAATCGTTCGTTAATGTATACAAAGAAGGAGACAGAAGCTCAGAACCAAAATCACTCAAAATTTGAATTTTCTGTCTACTGTCATAAAAAATCGGAAACTTGCAACAAAAATCGGAACAGTCGATAAGTTTTTTCACCAGCTCTTTCTAACAGTGCAAAGTTTTCCCCGATTGAGCGTCTCTAAGAAAAATTGTGATTTTCCTGAAAAATGCGAAAATAAATCAACGCCGTTTTGTATTGCTTGCCCGAAAATCATAACTTTTCATAGAAACGCTCAATCGGCGCAAAATTTGCACCTTCATAAGGAGCTGGTGAAAAAACTTATCGACTGCTCCGATTTTTGTTGCGAGTTTCCGATTTTTTATGACCCTACAAAGTCAAATTTTGAGTGATTTTGGTTTTGAGCTTCTATCTCCTTCATTTGTACACATTAGCGAACATCAAGTACACATGCAAAGAGCGTGAGTTCTTCTCTCACGCAGGATTTCAATCGTACGAATTTTTTGAGAATTTAAAGAGTTATGAATTTTTGAAAATGGTGCGAACGAACTTTCGGGGCAACCTAATACATACAACAGGAATATGCATGCACAATGAATGTTTGTGTATGGACTACTTGTAGGAGCAAATAGGACGTTTTGTGGCATTTTCATGGGTTAAAATTTATTACGGCACTTAAAATTTTTGAAATAGCGTTTTCGAGTAGATCCCATTTCGTGGAGTAGCTGTGCTCTTTAGTGCCCCCAACTTTCTAATACAATATTGTAGCAGAACAGAAAAAACGCTGATTATTTCCGCAATAACTACAAAAGTTGACTACGAATTGAAAGCTTTTCCCTATCAAATAAATTGAAGCTCTTTTGGTATAGATCAGTTAACCTAACCGATTACCAGGCTGTCCCTATGGTGGCAACAAGGCTCGTACATTTCTGAGTATCGCGCTCCGCGGCCCTTTTTTTACGCGCAATTGCTGTAGGCACCGCAGGAGCATTATACCTTTCTGCGAATCAACCAGCTATAATGCATGCACTAATAATTGATACTGTTAAGATCATCTACTCATTCTATGGCTTTCTGCATGATCGTGAATGCTCGTTCAACTTCAACTTCGAATCTACACCAACCATACCTGCACCAGAAACAGTGTTCGGCTCTACAGGAACTACGAACGGCGTTCCTCCACCTTATCAGGATCAGCAGTAGAGAACAAACATCACGTCCTATAAAATCTTCCACTTATAATGTCAACATTCCCTTCAATCACTTCTGTTATGCTCTAGTCGTTGTGAACGCTATTGGAGTCCGGATTTTAAAACAGTAATCATGTAACTATTCACTTCTGTGTCGGTCTGTCCATACAAGTTGCTTCAGAGATGAATGTTGTATAATTTCTACGGTTCCTTTTACATTAAATGGTCATTCGAAAGGAAAAGTGTTCATACCTTGAATCTCTGGTGAACAACCCTCCGTGACTTTTATACAGGGTCCAGAAGCAATCACAACATAATAATCACCTTGCTGTCAAATCCAATTCGGTTGCTGTAGGGCTCTGCGTGATCGCAAAAGTCGGTGAGTTTACGGCCATTGCGCGCACTCGGCTTTCTTAGTTTACTTCCTCCTGTCAAATGCTTTTCTGCTATCAGATGTTAGCTTTCAATTACGTAAAGCGATTCTGGAAAATTCTGGTTGTTTGAGTATTTCGAGGCCTTGCGGCATCCTGCCTGTTCAGCAGCCGCAAACTCACCAACCTTCGCGCATACAGAGCCCTATACTAGAGGAACGGTAAATATACAGTAGTCTAGCGGCTGATTTCGCGGTAAAGCGCGAATTATGATTGGAGCATGATGTGTCGTGTGCTACAGCCTGACCACTGTTCTGGGAAGAAAATAAGTTTTTTACGGATGTGAACGATAGGCGTTTTATGGCTACAGGAAGCAATCGTCCTCGATTTCATGCACTATGTACATTCTAGGGGGTGTGTTTGTTGTGAAGATTCTAAATTGATCATTCTGCTTACATTCACAGTCTGTCCCATTCATGATCAGGCCGAACCGTTGCCGTGAAATTGCGCGCTCGCAACGCAGAGGTTTGCACTGCGGCCTGCTGTCGGAGAGAGCGAGTTGAAGAGAGAGCAAACAAGCAGGCCGTAGGCGTGCCACCCCCGCGACGCTCAGTCCCGCTATGCCAATAGCCTGGTTAGGATTGAGACAGACTGTAGCTCCTTGGCTACTGCAATTTCAAATTATATAGAAGCCCACAGGAAGTC
Source organism: Cylicocyclus nassatus (assembly GCA_958299035.1). Classification (NCBI taxonomy): domain Eukaryota; kingdom Metazoa; phylum Nematoda; class Chromadorea; order Rhabditida; family Strongylidae; genus Cylicocyclus; species Cylicocyclus nassatus. The sequence goes on from CATQJL010000326.1 coordinate 22,866,826, forward strand.
GGACTTTGTACATATTAGGTTGGTTCATAATTAATGCACGTTTTCTCAACTTCCACTTCTAATAAAGACAATTCTTTACCGACATAATCTTTTTGAGCGTATCAAAAACTGTTGTAAACAGCAAACTTTTGGCTATACAACGTATACTTTTGTGCGACTGTATTCACTACGGGAAAGATTTCCGGCTCAGATTACCGAAAAAATTTTCTAGAAAGCTCTAGTTTGAAAGAGAATGACTTACTCTCAAAAGAACTATAATGGAGCAAACTTTGCTCATTGTGTAGCCAATGGATTCAATAGTAGCGTGGAACTTGGCTTTTACCAAAAAATTTTCTGCAAAAAAAAAGATATTGCCAAGAAAGCAAAAGTACCAATTTCTCCTGCATTTTAGAGAAGGCAAAAACTGTTTTTTTAGAGTCCTTCAATTTTTTCTCATTTAAAAAACGAGAAGAATCTGCCGTTTTCCTATCATTAGTAGTCCTTGGTCTACTCTAAAACAACTAAGTGAAAGCCCTGTAATTGCTTCTCACATAAGCTTCAAAAAAATCTAGCGTTGATGAGCATTTTGTGGCACAAATCTTCGCGATTATAACACATATGTTTTGAGACAAATTTGAGCATTTTTCATGGATTTAAAGCAAGTCGAATGAAAAGAAAAATTTCAAGTTTGAGTTCCTCACCTTTGAAGGCACGGAACTTCGGTCTGAACAAAGATCTCCGAAAACAAAAGTGTATTTTAGACCATAGAAGAAACGGGCTTTCCCACAGTTCAGATGGTTTCAGAGAAAAACGATTTCTGATTGAAGATTAGCGTATGAAAGAAGAGGTAGAAAAAACGTGCATTAATTATGAACCAACCTAATGTATGAAGTGTATTAAAATGATGTTTCGAACATTTGCTCTTTAATAGCATCTTCTACGAAAAGCTTTCGCCTTCTGTAGTTTACGGTAAAAAATTCCAACTTACAGCCCCATTGTGGACTAGTCTTGTTTCAAAAAACTCCCCAAATAACCTCAAAATTGTGTACCAGGATTTTCGCGCAAGTTGATTTCATTACTCAACTTTCTGCAAGTGTGCTACTTTTCAAACAATGTAATCACAATTTTTCGGAGCTTTGTAAAACCAGCTACTGTGGTCTACTTGGCAAGACTTGTGAACGAAGCATAGCGGTAGTAAAGCGCAAAGTTTACACTTAGTGTCAGCGGCTGTGATTGGCGTAGTATAAAAGGTTTCAGGTCGTTTGGTTTACTTTCTGAGGCGAAAAAGGGCCCTCTTTGGCTCAAAACCCTCTTTAAAAATTTCTAGCGTAATCCTACATCATTGAAAAGCCACCAGTGATTCGCTCCAATGTGCAAGTCCAGTATGTGTCAATTACGTAGTACCTTTCGCAGGGGGGCACGCGGAAGGCGACAATCGGCGAACAATAGAGGCTGTGTATCATCCGTCTCAATGACTTTCACGGATTTCTACTTGTGGCATTGAGTAATGTATCTGCTTCCACCCCCACCCCCGTAGTCCCCCGGGGTGTCACTTTGACACCGGAGAGTTTTTGATAGGCACAAAATTGGGGATTGTCGCCTTCCGCGCCACACCCCCTTTCGCATAGCCCATCCGTTACGCAAGGGTCTTGCATCGGACTTCCAATCAATTCGGCCAATTTGAGCGCCCAACCCATACGCGCGCAAACGTAGCGCGAGTCTCTAACGCGGCGATTGCGCCGATGTAACGAGAGTACGTGAATGACAGAGACTGTAAGTTGAGCCAGCTCTACAACTTTAAAGGAAGGCGAAAGCTTCTCATAAAAGAATTACCAGAGATCAAACGTTCCATACATTTCGGGACACCTTGTATAGTTGCCGCTGTTAACGGTGCGCCATTAAGGCGCAGCTCTTCCGCTTGCAGGATAACGCGACATCGTTTGCACCTATCTTGATGTTCTCTTGGTTTGAACTCATGATTCAGATCTTTTGACCGAAAAACCAGCGTAAAAAGTCGTTGCTTTCGAAAGGCCTGATCACTGATTGATGCGTATCGCTCAAAAAGTCTGAAGTGCTGGTCAAAGTTTCGACTCATCTATTGGCAGAACATTTCATTGAAGTAAGCTAATAGTAGACCATTTATCAACAAACTACAAGAAAGACCACAGTTTCACAAAATATAATCTTTCATTAAAGGGTGGTTAACAACACCCATCCTTCAAGTAATTACAAGGAAAAGAATTGTTGCAAATGCAACGCGGTCACACCTACATATGTATATGACAGAGAGCAACGCCGATAGCGTTCTAAACATACCACTCCTAGCTCAGCACTGAAAAATATACAGCAATTCACCACACTCATCGATTAGCAACACTTGCCACTATGTCCCGTAGCGCTAAGACCGGAGTAATGTCAGTTGAGAATCATATAAGTTAGTAGAGAGATGCAATATTACACTAGATTTTGCAAATCTTCTCTCGAAAGGCAGCAAAATCCACCGCTACGATTGAGCACATATTGAAGATATCGCGTGGCAAGTGGCCGAGAATATCAACTCGTAATGGAAGAAGATCCTAGCTCGTGTTCGTGAAAAGTATAACTATCACATGGCCTTTCTAAGAGTATCTCAAGGAAGCGAGCTGCATAAACGGCTACAACAAAGTGGACACGATCTTCAAATAACCACTTGAAGAGAAGCCGTTTGAAAAACCTGCTGTCTGACTTTCAGCCTGCCCGTATATTCGCAAGTGACCTTTCGTGTAAGGCAGCCATCAGGACATGGTAGCACCAAGATGTTTCCGTACGTGCTCATATACGACATAGCTAATGCTAACAGCAGGAATAACCTTGAACAGATGAATTCAAGATAAAAAAAACGTACGCATAGAACCCATACCTTCATGAAATTTGGTGCTATTCCTCGATAAAGGCCAAAAAATCCTTCGTTATTCAAGATGTAACGAATCTGACCAGTCATAGTATCAGGCTGCAGCGGATCTCCAGAAATTGCTAAAACGAAATCGGTTCCTCTTGCAAAAAAAGGATATTGGCTCGAATAGATTACCTCTGGCCTGCAATCGCGTTCTCACGAGAGCCAAAGGATAGCTGGCAAGCTGGCCACAAGTTGAGCTACAAGTTCCACACGCCAACAAAGCTAATACGCCGGGCTCGGCACCACCATTGTGACGCCGGACGTACAATTTTTTGAGCGTCTCGTAAATGGCCAGATCGATACCCGCATATGGTATTATACCCAACAAATTGGGAACATATCCCTAAAGTCAGAAATGCTTTTCTACACCGTGATAGGTGGCATGAGCAGCAAACTGCACCTTATAGAAACAAAGAGCTCCTTCTTTTTTGTACATTTTTTGAGCAAAGTGGAAAAGGCCGTTATCCAATTGACCAGTTTTTCTCAATGCCAGTCGGGTTTTCAACACTTCCATGGGATATATGACAGTTTGTGATATAGCACCAGCTGCAAAATATGATGACTGACGTGATATATGAGATATTATACGCAAGTTACCAGAAGAGCCCGCGAGTAACCTCTCTAAAACGCTCAATTCGTCATTCCCTTTGAACCTTTGAATCAATCTCTTACACTGAAAAGTAAGCCATTCACCCACTTACAGTACAACCAGTAGTGTATACGACCATACATGTACAACCCTACCTGGTCATAAGCCATGAATTTGATTGCGGATTCTGGAGCAATCTTAATCACGTTTATACCATTCCCTCTCCAAAACGACTTCGCACCACCTTCAGCATGTAGTAACCGCAACGATGACATCACCCCTAACCGGTTTGTTCGCGTAGAATGAACCTAACAAAAACGAAACTAGGTCAAACGACTATCGCAACTATTTACTGCACCTGCATGAACACTTTGAGCCTGTCTAGAGGAGCAGTACATGTTCTCGACATACATCCAGCAACAGCTCCAGCTACCAAATGTCGCCACCAAACACCAGAGATCATTTCTTGGGGAGTGAAATCTTCTGGAACTTGACTGTCCTCTCCGATATCAATCACCTATGAGTCAACACCATAATCCGTGAAAGTCGGTAAACAAGTTCAAGTGTCCGCTTACTAGATTATGGCGCCAGAAGTCCACCATGTCTTTGACATCGGAACTCGGATAAAGCAGCATGAAGTTTTGAAAATCGGATAGATCTACAGATGAAGAGTCTGAGTCTGACTGTTCGGACATCCTGAACAACGAGATATCCGATCTCAGCAGAACCAAGATTGAAAGATCACTTCTTCTCACTGGTGCCACAGGCAGATAAAAGAAATGCTACAGAAACTCAAGACGTAGGAAGCTAGACGGGCGTATGCCAACGAAAGATAGCTGCAAATAAGCGTACTGTAATCCTATGGTCAATATGCCGCGCATATAGTCTTTCTTTTGGAGCAATATGTTCTTCGGAAGATCGAAAATGGTTATAAAAGGTAAAGTTTAGAGCCCATTAAGCCCTCAGCGTTTTTCGCAAATTTTTTGAAAAATATCATAATGTAAGGACAGAACTTGAAAAACATTTGACCTACGCAACGCTTATGGCTGGCACTATCGTACAAATTGGCGCTGCCCCCAGCTACACCATTTTAACTTGTTTCTAAGAACGATTATCAGTGGTCAGAAAAACCAATAGTCACCTTTTTTTCAGCGACAAATACAGATGCAAGCAATAAAAACACAATGAGCAAGAAAATCGATCTTGAGCGCCATTCGATCTTGAGCGCCATTCGATCTTGAGCGCCATTCGATCTTGAGCGCCATTCGATCTTGAGCGCCATTCGATCTTGAGCGCCATTCGATCTTGAGCGCCATTCGATCTTGAGCGCCATTCGATCTTGAGCGCCATTCGATCTTGAGCGCCATTCGATCTTGAGCGCCATCCCGAGCGGTCGGTGTGTTGTTTGCTCTATCACACGGCCAACAACTTTACTATTGGGTCATTTTCTCCTAGCACTTGATTCCTTGTCGGATATTCCCATATAGCCGGCCTTACTCTTGTGCTACCTCTCATTGAAGTGATCGCTTTTTCGTACACCTTGACTTGACAGACTCTTGTGCTACCTCTGATTGAGGTGATCGCTTTTCGCACATCTTGACTTGACATTTTTTCAATTTAGTTACTGCTATCATTGCCGCTGTACCGCTGTGCACGGCAAATCAGGCTTCTTTTCCTGTCGCCAACCTAAGTATTGATTGTGTTTCGAGTTTTTCGTCGTTCGTGCAATCGCAATTGATTTTTTTTTCTCTTGCATTCTTCATTGCTCCGATTTTCCGTGCACGGTAGGTCAAATAAAACAAATCAAAACATGGGTCCAAAAAGCGCGCGGGGTAAAAACGTGTCCCTTTCACAGGCATGCTCGTCGAGAGTCGATGCAGGGAGTCAAACCTGCACCGACTTTTCGAGCATGTCGATTGAGGACGTGATCACCTCAATCAAAGATCGGTGCAATAATGACCCGGTCGTCGATAGGTTGTTGACTGTGCTGGTTGAGAAAATACCACGGACCAGCTTGGAGGATTTGGAGGCTGAAAAAAGGTCACGAAGCATAGTGATCAGTGGGTTACCGGAGGCAAGCGAGAGCTTGCGCTTCCACGAGCGTTGCTCTCAGTTAGAGAGCACGGTAGGGGAGGTGTTAGATGTATTGAAGGTCGAGTGTCGACCAACGGAATTGTATCGAATGGGCAAACTCAACCCTAAACAGCCTAGGCTTATAAAGGTTGTGTTCCCATCCAAACACCATTGGCGGACAGCGCTCTCCAATGCACGCTTGCTTAGGAATAGTGCTTTTCCTAATGTGTTCATTAGGAAAAGCATGACATCAGAGGAGAGGAAGCGCGCTTACGAGTTAAGGCAATTGGCTCGTGAGCGAAACCGCGATAAGGGTGCCAAAGAGTGGGTCGTGTATCGCGATGAGCTAATACATGTCTCCCAACTTCCTCGTAGGTCGGGAAACATGTAGGGCTGCATGGTACCTCTGATACCCTTCGTATATTCCTACTGAATGCGAGAAGTATTGTCAACAAACTAGATCTCTTACACGCATTTCTTTGTGAGACTAAACCAGATCTTTTGTTTATAACTGAAACTTGGCTAAATGAGTATATACTTGATTCGGAGATTGTCGGTGATTTACCATATGCCATTTATAGAAGTGATAGATGCAATCGCAGAGGCGGTGGGATTTGTTGCTTGATAAAAGGACTGATACTATCTAGCAAGGTTGATTGCAGTATCAAAATGTTATCAGATATTCTCGTTTTGAACATTTATCATCCATGTAGGCTTACGCGTTTGCGATTTATCGCGATATACCGCCCACCAAATTCAGGGATGAATGATGATGAAAAGTTGATAGAGGCTATGGCTGCGTATGCGTTTGCGACTGAGCAAGACGAAACAATAATTCTTGGAGATTTTAATTTGCAAATAGATTGGATTACCAAGAAAGCGTCAAATCATGCCTCTAATCTTTTTTTGAAGTACTTTGATGATTGTGGTCTCCACCAGTACGTTTCTTATCCTACACATGAACAACGCACCCTTGATCTTGTTCTCTCCTCTGTTGTTGATATAGTCAACGTACATGTTTTACCACCGTTAGGATCCTCAGATCATGGAATAGTTTGCTTTGAAGTCTCTAATGCCACCTTTTCACGCATGCTTCCACTGCCTGACTTTCACCGAGTTGATTATACCGCACTGAATGACTATATCTCATGCATTGATTGGTTCTTTTTGTTTGACCAGTATGATTCTTGTTCAGACGTGTATAAGCGATTTTGTGAAGTGGTCTATTCAGCATTTGGCAAGTTCGTTCCCATGAGACTGCCCAATGTTGGCTCGACGCACTTTCCTTCGCATATAAGAGCCCTTAATATGCAGAAATGCAGACTTTTTGATAAAATGCGAGACCCTGTTCATAATCACCTGTACAAAAAGGTGTGCTCAGATATTGACCATCATGTGAAGAAATTCATAGCTAATCGTGAACGTCGGCTTGCATCTAAAGCTTCATCTAGAGGTCTTTTCATGTATTTGAAAGCAAGATTGAAACCCAACGTGAATCTGCCAACGCTTGAAAATCAATCAGGATCCTTGTTTTACAGTGATGCTGATAAAGCTAAGGCGCTTGGTGCTTACTTCTCAAGTGTTTTTACCGCAGATAACAGCTCTGAGAATTATTCTATTGATGGCTTGCACACTGTTCACGGTAGTTGTTCCAATGTATATTTTGAACCGTCTATGGTGTTCAGCTATTTGAAACGTTTGAAGCCGTCCACTACAGAGACTTATGACGGTATTCCCCCACTTTTTTATAAGAAATGTGCATCATCTTTGGCTGCCCCATTGGCGCATTTGTTCAATATCTCCATGTTGCTTGGTGAGATGCCAGACCTTTGGAAGCATGCGCTGGTGAGAGCTATTCCAAAAACCCAAGGAGCTAAGCTGCTGAGTGACTTCCGTCCTATCAGCTTGTTACCAGCACCTGGTAAAGTAATGGAGCGAATCATCAGAGAAAAGTTATTGTCCTGGCTTAGCAAAAACAACCTTATCCCTCCAGAGCAGCACGGTTTCATTGATGGTGCCTCTACAACAACCAATCTCGTTGACTGCGTTTATGACTGGAGTCTGGCTTTGAATCAAAAGCAAGAAATAGATGTGCTCTACATCGATCTTTCGAAGGCCTTTGATAAAGTTAGCCATGCAAAGTTACTTGTAAAGCTCAAAATGATAGGGATCAGTGGTGCATTGTTGTCGTGGCTTACGTCTTATCTACAAAACCGCTTCATGACTGTCAAGGTTCGTGATGCATATTCGGATGCATACTGTTGCTCAAGCGGCGTACCCCAAGGAGCGGTACTATCACCGCTACTTTTTCTCATATACACTTTGGAATTGCCAAGTCTTCTTAGAATTTCGCAGGATGTAAAAGTAAAGATGTATGCGGACGACATAAAGATCTATGCAGCATACAGCCCTCATACCCGGCACAGGGTACAATCCGAATTGCAGCTATCTCTTACAAAACTGCAAGATTGGGCTACCCAATGGAACCTATCTTTGAATCAAAATAAAAGCTGCGTCTTACACATAGGTAAACATGCTGCAGGCACATATGAAGTAGGAGGGGTTATCTTGGGATCGCGCTGCTCTGTTAGGGATTTGGGTGTCATCGTCGATTCGAGACTTTTATTTAGTGAGCACATTGATAAAGCAGTTAGGCAAGCATACTCAATGATGTACAGACTTTTACGATGCGTTAAAAGTGATTCTCCTGTGATGCTTACGCGCCTTTATAAGGCACTAATTCGCCCTCATCTTGAATACTGCTCGCAGGTTTGGAATCCTAACCGTAAAAAAGACATCAACAAGATAGAAAAAGTACAGAGAACATTTACTCGTCTTTTATATCGGCGAATCTTTCCTGACCGTTCACCACCAAAATATGATGTTCGTCTCAAAACACTCAATCTTCAGAGTCTCTTTCGGCGAAGAAATTGTTCTGATCTAACTTTTTGTTTCCAAGTTGTTAGAAAAGAAGTCAGATTAAAGGCAAGCAAATATTGGGTCTTCATGCCTATCAGTGAAAGACTGGGGGGTTTCAATTTACACTATGGTAAAATCAGGAATTATAGCTCATCGAAAATGTATCACAACATATTTTGCAAAACTGCAAGGTGGTTTCAACGGCTACCAAAAGAAGTCCACAGTGCATCAAACTCTTATTCTTTTCGAGCAAAATTGAATGATGTGGACTTTTTATGATTCACTTCAAGGTTGACTAAAGTTTGGTTGACTCTCAATGTGTTAGTGGCTCACTGCATGAGACCAAGTGCTAGCGCTCATCGCTAGTGTCTTAAGGCTGAGCCTTGACATTACCTTTCAGCAATGCTCGGGTGTTTGGGACCAAGAGGCTTTAGTAGCCACTTGTCGTAAACACTTGGGCCTTGTGGCTTTGATTTAGGTTTCTGCATGGGCCGACTGCAATTGTACGTCTATCTTTCTCCCACTGCTATCCAATGCCTGCTTCTATCTACTGCATGGCACCTTTGGCAACAATGGTTTTCCGCGCTGGTTTAACCTTCATCTCCATCGGTATTTGGAATCCTGCTCTTGGCAACCATAACTCCCTGCTGATGACCAAATGATTGCCCCTGCCAATATTTCGAATTAAAATCTTTCTATTTCCACTTCTGTATCTTTTCTTTTCTTTGGCTTCATTAGACATGGCATTTGATACATATAGTCTTCCCCATCAAGTTTTATCTGTTTGATTTATTCTCCATGGCTACACTAGTTTTAGGACCTAGACAAAGTAGGCCCGCTTTCGGCTTGAGCCCTTGATTGTCGGATTTTTACTATACTTACACTTCGTCCAACGTTGGCTTGGGTCCCACCCCCTTTTTTGTTGTTCCTTAGTAACAGCTTGTTAGGCTTGATCGCTTTGCATATTGCTATCTTCTCTCCATCGGAGTTCTGCTCTCTCCCCAGAAATTGGTTGGGCGAGCTTAGTCATACTATCATACTTGGTTGGATTGGCTTTGTCATACAGTACATTGCGTAATCTCAATACCCGCTACCCAGCTACAGTTGCTTATCGAATGATTTAAGAGCACTTGTGCTGCAAGCAGGGGGCATGAGGCAGACTCCATCGAGATTCTTCGCCTATGACATGATTCCGTACATGGTCTAAACAAGCTTATTTCCCTTTTCTTTATACAACATTCGGGGGTTGGACTTAAGCTGATTCAATGGATGTTTTTTTTTTGTGTTACTGTTTTCCTTACTACTGAATGTATCTTGAGTTTTTTTTCATTGACTGTGGTCATGTGGCACGCATTTTGCGTATCAAATAAATAAATAAATAAAAAAAAATGGAGTGGCTGCATAAAATCACAAAAAATGAACCCACTTTTGTAAGATGCCTTGAGCTTTCCTATCATCCAGCGGGATTCCAAGATCATTACAAAACGTTTTGATTTCTCGAGCATCAATGATACCTTGACATCAATGTTAGATTTAGAAAAACACACTTGTGTCATCAGCTTACCGTCATTGTTTTTATCAAGATCCTGGAATATGACCTCTAACCTTTTCTCGTGTTCAACTACGTACTTGACAAAATCAGCGAAATTGATGTTGCCGTCTTTTCCAGGGGAGATCCGTGCCAAGAGTTTCTTTCAAAAATAAATTAATCCTCTAGTAATCGAAAGAACCTGAGTAGTTGCAAGATGTATCTCTCACTAACTGGGGCCAATCGCGTCGGTATATGGGGCATTTCATGCTTCAGTGCTGCTGTTAAATCTCTTATATCAACTGTGCCATCATTGTTGATATCCAGCCGTTCGTAAAGCTCCCTCAGTCTGTAATAATAGCATAGAAATCCAATATTTACAGGGATGACAGGGTAAGAGAGCCATGCACTCCACCTTTTCTCCTTTTCGGGTGATAAGCCGGACAGCGCAGCATGAGTAGCTATCGCAGTCTCTTTAGGAACTGTTCCCTAAATAATTACAGTTTTAGTGACAGCCAGTGTAGTATCATATACTACACTTATTAAAGCAATAGCACTCGCACAGAAAAAGTTTCTACCGCTCAAAACATATTATCAAGTTGATTTACTTTCATGTAACATCTTAGCTAAACAATAAAGCCTCTCAAGATGAGAGGATTCGCTATCACTATCAACATATCTGCTATGTAACAACAACTCAACTTCCAATCGATTTGTGCTATTACCTAAAGCAAAAACTTGCATTGCTGCAGAGGAACATGTGTTGAATATTGAACTAACGCTAACTTCAGATGTAAAATGTTTAAAATGCGCGATTAAGATGACAAATCATTAATATTCAACATACAGACTTTGCAAGGTGTGGTAAATTTCTCCAGTAAAGATGTAGGTAGACAATCAAAGGCGTTATATACTCAAAAAGTGAGCTCAAGGAATAACTGTTCAGATATACTGTTTTCAAGTACAATATTTCACCAAAGAAGATGAACCTGAGCTCGGGACATTTCATTTGAGAAATCCAGTCAGCGACTATATACGTCTATAGATCATGCATAATGAAAAGTATGTAAATCCCAAGTTAAGATGATAGAAATGGCAGATATCCACATTCAAACAAAAGGCTTGAAGTGATTCATGAGCAAATCTGACCAAGCAAACGTGAGAAAAAAGCATTTGCTGCCGATGCAGCTGAAAGGACATCTGGTTCACTTCACACTTTTTCATTCCATCAACGTGATTCACCACAAATAAGAAAAGCAATCAAATCACTAAGACCAACCCCAAAGTGTACATTGCAAAGAAAAGCGATCGAGTCAGTAAGACGAACCACAAAGTGTACATTGCACTAATTACGAAAAAAAAAACCAAGGATAACAAAAGCTCACCTGGATGAGAGGTGTATGGGTATGTTTAACCGGAGGTTGTAAGATAGGTTTCAACTGTTTTGCTTGAGCTGTCAGTTCATGTACTACGGGGTCCACTGGAAGACTGATAATCATAACCAAAATCAAAAACCGAAGTAGTTTATTCAGAAAGTATGGAAGATGCGCAACTTACAAGCTCTAGGAGATCTCTGGGAGGATGAAGATGGCTCTGCCTGCGGATAAGGATCATGCTTATCTGATGAGGAAGTGGACTGCACCACTCTAGAAAATCTAAAAAATAAACAACCATTGCGTGATTTATTATGTCACTGAAGCGATGACGATACCTGTGCAAAATGTTGGAGTCGGTCATAATGATTGCTGTGAACACAGTCGTAGTGACTGCAACCCATTTAAATCAAGATGTCGATCAACGGAAGTAAGTAGTCGAGGAGTAGCAGCTTCCAAAGCAAGTCTATGAAAGGGTATAACTTAAATGGCAAAGACCAATCAAAACGAACTCACTCACTTTAGATTAGCAGGCAGGAAGACTGCAACGGACTTATGACACAATCGGATACATATAAATCAATTCGATCTCAACGATTTCGGCCAGGCACAAATCACGTCTAGTGTTAGGTTGGACCGATGAACAACGACGAGCACTAAGCGTCGATTAGAGTGTAGAGTGCAACATGGCACGGAATGCACCGCGATTTACGAGCGACAAATTTTATTGTGGATTCGCTCACAACTTCGTCCCCTCTCTTTGTCGTTGAGCTTCCTAAGTTGAGTTCTGGGGATATGCGTTTAGTTATCTTTTATAAACTTACTGGAGATTTTGAAGATATCCGTGTTTTTGATGTGTCTAACTATTTCCACTTCAAAATGTGCTTGTCCACATATTTAACATGAACAATAGTCGCTTACCTTAATGGTTATTGTCGCTTCCCAGGCAACTCGGAATGAAGGCTATGTAATATCTTCCAAATTAACATGATCAGCTGCCAAATATCCTTTATAGGCAAAGATTCATCAAAAACTATGATTTTGATTCCTTACTTAACACCGTAACCCTCTCATAAACGTTTTATTTTTTGCGAAAGGGCTTTGATTTGGTCGGTTGTGCGAATGACTTCCACTTTCCACTTTCACCATGAGTTAAATTTCAGCAAAATTGTAATTCTAGCTTTTACTTGCGACGAATTCGAAATGTTACATTCATAAACTTCGCTGAAGTTTGTCCAGGGGGGGGGGGAAATGGCTTGGTCGACTTGCTGGAACCTAATATCATGGTCACTCTTCAAAGAAGGGTCTTTTGAAAAGGTTATGGAGTAGATATACTGTGAGTGCCATACAGATCTTTTTGAAACTTTGTCTGGAGGGGTAATTTGGCACTACTCATGTCGTATCGAAAGTGATAATCACAATTCCATTTCATATGCGTTCTTGGTGGTTTATTAAGAAGATTGAATCATGTGTTCTACATCGCTCATTACAGATGGCGGTCTCAACATCATCTTGGAAGGAACTTAGGAGTGTTCTTGATTCTGACAAGAAATTGCTGAAAAAACCTAACCTGCCACTGATGGCAAATCAGCTCAACTCGCTTAGTCTTCGTATGCAGTGAGTTCATCCAGATCATAAGTCAACTAATCACATGAGAAATACTAAAGCAATGACATTTGTAACTTATAAAGTCGTTGGGTAAAAGACTATTACAGAGATGAAGAACTGCCTCGACATGCTGCTGTTTGCCATGTTGAACAGGCTCATCTTTACCAGAAGATGGGGAATCCCAACGAGGAAAGGAAACAGTATGCCACAGCTGCCGGTCTGCTCAATAGTACTATCCGTTCAGATATGATGAACAGGAGCAGAGGTATGCATTACTTTATTAACCATATGTATTGATCTCAAGCTTTGACTTCCTCACATTTTTCTTGCAATTTTTTCATTTAATTTACCACTCACATCACTACTCAGAAATCTACATGCGTGATTAAATACCTGCTCAAGTCGCAGATGATAGATCTTTGTAGATCTGAAAAGGGGTGGCTTGGCTTTCAAGCTCAGCGACCTTTTGATTTCACAGGCAGCTTCAAGTTTGAGGATATGAACTGTTAAATTGTCATATGTATTGTCGAAGTTGCAAAAATTCTGCTATGCTGCAAACATTTTATAAATCGGCACTGTTTAATTCATACGTTGCTAGATGATAAAATTGTTCATCTATGAGTTTTGTTGTCTTCTACTATTTATTCATGTATTATTCTCTCTAAGCACTACTTTGCAGTTTATAGCAGTTCGCCTAGTGAGATGGCTGACGCTTACTCCAAATCAATCAAGATTGCCATGGATATGAAAGCATTCAGAATAGCAGGTATGAACTTTCGGAAATTCATCATTCATCCATTCTTTCTCTTTTTTCCTCTTCTGACAGCTTTCCTAGTTAAGCATTCCCTTTGTGAGCAAGACGCCCATTCTGTTGTACATAGTACTAAAGAAAACGGTATCTGTTGAACCTCAACCAAGTTAGATTCGCAGGACCTTCTAGGTTTCTGCATTGGAATCGATTGCAGTGAAATTACGCAATTTGCTTGGAGTTCCAGCCGGCTTTACCTTGTTCGAACCTGATATAAAAACACATCCTTGTAAAGCTGTCAAATTATCTTATTGATGGACAGACCATATACTTTTTGGGACTATAAAAGCAGGATAAAGGATGAGTTTTTAGTACCTTCTAAGGGCACGCGCTGAACATATTCTACTTTATAATCGGAGAACTACTGGCGTGCAAAACTCTACAACCGTACTTGTACGCAGTAACTTGCATCAAAGTCTCAGAGTATGTAGATGCATTGATCGCATTGATTGTACTGCTGTAATTATCCTTATGGAATATACAGGGGTCTTCAGCCATCTGTCGTTTTTGGACATTAATTTACTCCAAATGATCTTTTATCCAAAGAAACTCATGTCAGTAAATCAAATTTTTTCCTGTCTGTTTCAGGCCTTACATCATTGGAAGCCGCGAAAGCTCTGGTTGGCTGTAATCATTACGACATGGCGGAGGAACACGCACAGAGGGGTAACTTTTTTGACTAGAATACTTTCTTTTCCAATCTTTTTTGAGTTGGCAAATGGTCTCTCAAAGACCATCAGCCTCAAATTGATTTGCAGTTGCTTGTTTGTAGATGTATCGTCTAGTCTGTAGGGCGTAAAATGGGGTCAATAATTATACGCTTGTTTAGCTGCCATGTAATAGTTGTAGAGTGAAGAAAGACAAAGTCGCAAAGTGCTATCTTATCAAATTATTTAAGCTGTGCGACTTCTCGAGGGCGAATTCTACACGTATACTCGTGCTGTCTACCTACTTGCGGAGATCCACTTCCACTTATCCGAGTGGGAGCACTTGCTAGCTGACATCGACGATTTGTGGATGAATGTTATGAAAACTCGACCGAAGTTAGCAGTTTCATCATGTTGGCTCTATAACATCGTGCGACTTTAGAAGTGTGGCTGGTAGGCGGATCCTAAAAGACCTGGAAGTGATGACCGTGTTAATTTTGCAGAAGTCTCAGGTACCTTCCTATTTTCAGAATTTATTTATCATTTTCTTTGTTCATATGTCGCATATTCCCTTCAAGTATTCGGGCTCATGTGACATGTTTTGCAACTTTAGTGTTAGATGTCGCGGTAAATAGTGCTTTTGCGCTGTCAGCAACATTTGCGCGTAAAACATTGTCGTAAACTCAAAGTGGGATATTCTTTACATATTCAGTTGTTGACGCCACCATAGAAGCAATATCGCGAACTATACTAAACCATAAGTCAAGCAAAACTTTTGAATCAATTTTTGTTTGCGCTTGTAGCTAATCTTTTGCGTGTGCTCATTTGCAGTATATATTTCTCATCGAGGCAGGCTATGTACAACTGTGCAACATGTTTTTCTGCATCGCTCATTTACAATATAACAATTATCCGCAATCTGTTCAAGCAAAGGTTTCGAAAGGCGCTGGTTCATGATTTGCACATCGTTTGTTTGGCTGAAAAATTGTCGTTTGTTATGTACAGTTGGGCCCAATGGAGTTGTAAGGTGTACTCTAAAGCTTATCTAGGTTTAAATTTTTGGAGTTCTTGTGTACTCTTCTGCGTTCGTATGATGTCTGAAAATCCAGCTAACGAAAACTTAACTTTATATCTCTACAATCTCCTGCATGATGTTTGTCTCATTTGAGGTAACTAACAATCATGCAGGCATTCATTTCCCTCTTTCTTAGAGTGATTTACATCCGCAGTACAAATTTGCTAAATTCCTACTTTGATTTTCCTATACTTCATTTACTTTCTCAATTGTTGCTCAAATTATTTGTTATCTTTGGTCTATCGCGTGCTTTGATGCAGGTTATTATCACTCTTTCATTTTAGAGCAACTTTTTGCAGTAACGCAAACGTTTATGTAGTTGCTAAAAAGCGATAGGATCATGAAGACCATTAGTTATTATCAGCAGTACAGTAGACTGCAGGTTCACTTCGTATTTGTTCTTTTGTAGTATATCAGATCCTCAGAGGATGTTGTGTCGACTTCTTTTCGGTTGCCAAGTTGATCCCTTTCGAAAACATTCACGCAGAATAGTTTATAACTCAGCTTTTATTATGATTTTTCTCAAATCAACGATGTTTTGCCAATTTGCATAGCTGGCATCTCTGATATATGTGAAGATCATAAATTCTTAAAAGTAGTGCATGCCAAGTTCACAAACTTTTTTGTGCTTTAAGTCCTTTTTCTTATT
This sequence comes from Cylicocyclus nassatus, assembly GCA_958299035.1. NCBI lineage: Eukaryota > Metazoa > Nematoda > Chromadorea > Rhabditida > Strongylidae > Cylicocyclus > Cylicocyclus nassatus. The sequence continues at coordinate 22,883,009 of CATQJL010000326.1, forward strand.
TGCAATTCAATCGCCTTCATGTAGAAAGCTCTCTTCAAGAACCAGGAAAAATCACTAGAAATCAGGCCGGTAGCCAGGATAGCCTTTTGCAGTGAAAGCGCTGGAAAACGGAAATAGTCGCTCTAGATCGGTGAAAGGATTTTTTATGGAACTGTCAACCGTCAATACTTTTAATGAGCTGTATTGTGACACATACCATTCATTACACAATAAACACAATAAATCTAAGAACTGAATCAAGCTGGTGAAAACGTCTGGTCAGTTGAAATCAATCATATAATCTCTCTCTCTTTATTGTGTTCGTTTATTGTCTGTACTACTGCTACCAATCAGTCTCGACTGCTACGCGGATTAGTTCATCGCTAATACGATATGAGTGAAACGGGAAATTTGAGGAAGTATTTTGTGCATTTTCTGTTCGGGCAAATTGTTTCTTCGGGTTACCTTTTATCATCTTTTTCATCCTATGATGCTAATGCTTTTCGAGCGTAAGCTGCAAAAAAATCAGAATCTGGGAATGCTGCAGATGAGACCGCCCATAGCTTGCATTTTCAATTTTGAAATTATTCAGTTTTGCAAATGCAATAAGTTAATAAGTTATGCTGTTTATCATTTGAAAGCTTTCGAAAAGCTCTTTTAAACATCTCCAAAACTTGAGTACACGTATATCAAAGTGCAAAAAAGCTGGAAATGTGTCATTGTGGAGTGTGAGGCTGAGATCAAAGTTAAGAAGCAGTGAGATTTATCTAACGTAAATCATCGAAAAGAGCTCGTAATTGGTTTTCGAATGATATATAAGCCATATGTAGTCCCATATTAGCGCAATCTGAAGAATAAAAGATCCAATTTTTTTGTTATTGTAGTGTCTTCTAACCTTATTAACAAGCACCGCCCACGATCCACTATACTTATGCTAGAACTGTAGAACTCTTCAAGTGCTTCGAGTTACGTAAGGCAGACCGTATCTTCTTAAGGTTTCGTGGAAACTACATGTTTTTAGATAAAAACTCTTTTGATGGGCGGACTTATCTGCGTCCTATTTTGTTTTTAATTTTAAATTCAAATTATTTTTTAACATTATTTTTTGGTTTTAAAACTATAGAGATTTTTGATTTCAAATTTTAATTTTCTGAATTTACTTTCAGCTTTAGTAACAATTTTCTTGGTTTTAAAAATATAGAGAAAATCAAAATAGCCGAGAAGAAATAATTTGTTGCGCAAAAGTATTTGATAATATATTCTGCAAATTTTCCGTTTCATCCACATCATATCAGCGATGAGGGATCTTGCAAAGCAGTCAAGATGTACCGTAGTAGTGCAGAATAGTATAGTAAACAAACTGTAAAGACATTCTTTCATTAATGAATAACGGCGTAAGACATTTATTTCATGTTTTTTTCTAAGTCGCGATCTTCTAGATTTTTACAAAAGTTTTGAACAAATTTTTATCATTTGCTTACGCCAGTAGGGTGGGGCTTATCACAAATTAGTCAAACCAACTCTACAAAGTATCTACCAAACATCCATATGAATCTTGATCCACGTGAAGTTTGAGCATGAAATCTGAAGACTTGTAATCACGCGAAAAATCGAATCTTGGCAAAGAAAAATTATTTTCCTACTCGCTTAACACATTGACGACCATGCAGATTTTTAGTTGTCTGCCTTCTGGGACCAAGGTCTTTTACGAACCTGCCCACATTTCTCAACTATAATCACGCACACTGTCATCTACAGTACACCTACAGTAGATCTGAAAGACTCACATAAAAGGTAGAGGTCATTCCTAGATTCACTGCAAAAGAAAGCTCGTGGAATAAGTTCATACCGGCATAGCAGTCATTTTGGCAAAATTCAAGCGTTGACACACATGGTATGTCAAGCGGTCCCACGCTGTAGACATTGCTTGACAACCATGTGTGTCAAGCAATGTCTACCGCGTGGGACACCATGTGTGTCAAGCGGTCGTCAATGTGTTAAGCAATGCTTGACGCAGTAGTCATACATATGGCTTGCCTTTCTTTTAATGCTATTTAAAAAAGTGATGGGCATGGTTCTAATCACCCCTGTAGGCTCTGGAGTCCTCCCACAAATGTACTTTAGCAGCTCATACATTCAGAAATATAGTCATGACCTGAAATATGTCAAATTTTGAAAAGACGACGACGAGACAACTCTATACTTCTATAAAATGGCCGTGAGGAGAAGGATTGCTTAAGCTTTGTTTGACATTATTGAATCTGTATACAGCAAAGTATAGTTGCTTTCATGTGTCTACTATACATATGTACATATGAGCGAGTGAGTGGGTTGCAGGATACATTACAGGTGAATAATCCTTGGTCGAAGTGGCCTTTCCAGTTAGGAAGCAAATAAACATATAAGGCACTGAACGCTGATTTTAAATTTGCCTTCCTTATCTACGGACCTCTGGGTGAGGAGTCATAACGATTTCTGAGGCGAAAAACTGAACTATCGATTGGATAAAATCGATGGTGAATAATTTGTTCAATTCGCAGTTGGAATTATGCCGAGTAAGGGGATAGCAAGCAGGAAATTCTCTTCTCGCAGAATAGTTCAAACACTCAGTGCTCCATTTGAGTTACAAGAGATTCTATAAGTGATTTTTCCCTAAATTCGTGTTCAAAATTTCGCTACAAAAGCTCTCAGGCTCCTCGTTCATAGGTGCTCCGCAGATAAGAGAGACTAATGTGGAATCAGCCTTTGATGTCGTTTAAAAAGGTATGCTTCTCTCTTCTGGGAAAGCCACTTCGACTATGGATCTTTCCCTAATTAGAGCAGAGGTTTGATTTTTTGGCATATTTTGAATGCTTCTGGATTTTAGAAAATTGATGTGAACCAAGATGTACGTGTCTGGGTAGGATCATTTCGTAGGGCTTGCTTTGCTGTATATAGCACCTTTTCATAGAGTAAACCTGACGGCTGAAAGGTTACGGCGTCAATTTGGCAAAGGCAATGTTCTCGTAACTATTTGATATCTGATACGTTTGTATTGTGTATCTTGGAGTGAATCACAAAAATTGCAGGTTACTCCAAGTGGTCGGCATAAATTGTTGAAGGAGCTTTACGAAACCAGAAAGACAGACGAACCTCAAAAGGTATTTTTTTATAATTTTTACAATTTTCCCTTTGTTTTTTCGCACTAGATCAAGAAGTCTTGAAGATCGGATTCATATCTCTGTCTTTGAAAACGTCAGCTTTTTTATATTTGGCAATAGGTTATGCAGAAAAAAGTGCTAACGTTTTGAGCTACCACAAATAGTTAAGAAGAGCATTCTCAAGCGACTTTCATAGTTGAGATTTCTGCTTGTAACCCATCACCGACGATGTGCGAACTAGGGTGGTGTTTTCGCTTCTTTAGATAAGGTGGCTCTGAAACGGGAAAAAACTCTGAATTCTGTCGAAAAAGTCAACTTCAATTTTGCACGATTTTGAGCACGTTTCACATTGACCATCAATATAAAGTGAAAATCGTAGTGGTGTATATTTTTTTCAGAATCATTTGAGCTGTGCTAGAATTTTATATAATTTTTAAATCAGAGATAATGGAGGAACCCTTTTCATCTACCATTCAAAATTACATCTTGAGATTTGTGCTTACTTACAAACGCAATTTAAAGATACAAAGGAATCAACCGAATTACATTCCTACGTTCTTAAGGCATGGATCTAAGACTGACGATAACAAGACGTGCACTTTACCATGACTTTGGCAAATATTGAGAATCATTTAGCTAAAAAATTCTGGAGAATTTCTTAAGAGTTCATGCAGTCTTGAGTAGTCCGACATTCCAAACGTATTCGTTCTTCCAATAATAACAGAGCCATCAGGTTGCTAAATACTTAAATCTTGCAGCAAAAAACATCAAGTTTGTTTTAGATGCTCAAGTAATTTTCCAAGGCATATCATACACCCTTGTAACATACATAGTGTCCCAAACAAATGTGCATACTGTTGCTTGGTCGTTAATAACTTTCTTGTATGTCTTTGACCGATCTATAGGTACCATTTTATAGAGCTTGCTTCAATTTAGATATGAGAAGCGAGTTAACGACCATTTTCATTCCTGTGGTAATGGTAGAAACTTTCGGCATACAGCGCCATTGTGGTTGTGGAATATATCGTTTGATAGAAGAAATTCCAAAAAAAAATCTGGAACCTCAGTGTGAAAAAGAAAGTTAAGGATGGATAACGAGACAATAAGCTCTAGACAAATCAAAAAGAACGTGCACTTTGTCAAAAAAAAAAACTATTCTCAAGAACCTTGCATCTTCAGAATTCATAATGAGCCCGTTTTTGGGTGTCAGTAAGCCCCCTCCCCCACCCCAGTAAAACTTAGTTGACCTGACTGCAGTTTGTTTCGAAGGATAACAAGATTCTGAATTATATCTTAGCATTGTTTCAGTTTCTTTTCCTTTCGTCGCAAAAATTACTAGTTTCAGAAAACCACTAAACCGCCAGTGCCGGATGATTCATCATTGCCAATTCAAGAGTTTATCGTTTTCAAAAAGTTCCTGCATTTGGCTTCTACCGGAAATTTGCGAGAAGCGAGAGGACTGATGTTTGAGAAGGGTTACATGTCTACGGCAGCAACCCCGGTCAAAACTATCCGTCCAAAGTTTTCGTTTCTCTCTCCACTAGGAATCCAGGTGCTGCAACGATTTTTGGATGAAAATCCAGATGACTACGAGTACTGATCGTCGTGCCGCTACTGCCTATTCTAACGTGTGTGACCGTGTGATCGATGATATTCTGTGTGTGTTGCAGTCTTCCAGAACGTTGTTTTGCTGCGCGCATTGCTCGCTCTCGTAGTCAAGGTGATATTCGTTCACCCACTCCGTTTCTCTTGCCCTCTACCCGTGTCGCTCAGTGCGTTCTTCGCTACGCTTTTTACGCTCTTCACATTTGTCCATTTTTGTATCTATTCGAATTCTTCACATTGATCTCAAAAATTTCGGTTCTATGATGTGATATGTACTGTACTTCTTTCCGTCTATGTCTTGTTGATTATAGTAATAAATTGTCCAACATAATTTCTGTCTCGCAGCATGCGCATCAACCACAAATGATTTGCTCGTATTGCGCGCCGCTGTAGGTTCTTCTTCAGCATGTCGGACGGAGCGTCGTCCGCCGGTGATTTTCCGCCAAGTGATCTGCTCACATTGGACATGTTCACTATAGAAAAGAAAATAGGAAAAGGAATGTTTAGCGAGGTCAGTACGTGTTGCTACGCTGCCATTTGTGGTCTTGGTCTTGAGATTTTATCTGAAAAGAAGTTAGGTCGTCACATGGTATCGATAACCTTGGTGTCCTTTTTATAAACTTTAATAATAGGGTCCCTTGTAGATCAAATTATTTGGTTTGAGGACGGGAAAAAGTAGCGGGATGCATGGATTTCATATTGGCTTTTTGGTTTCATTTGGTCTGTGAGACGAGTCTGATCCCAGAAATAGGAAGCAGTTGTTTGGAAGAAAAAAATCTATTTCTACAAAGTGATGGGTCAGTGTTCCCACTTCACTCTGAGATATCTTTGGGAAAATTATCGTAAAAATCTTTGAGAAAAAAAGTGGACTCAGCCCCTAAGGATACTATAGAGTTGAACAATTTCAACCCTGGATCATAAAGTAATTCGTTATCTCTTTAGAAAATTCTACATTCCAGTTATTGGATACGATTTTCAGAGCACTAGTACGGCTTATTGTTTTTTACCCCCCCCCCCCCCCGCCTCCCTTCATTTCATTTTTTCTGAGTGGTTTGCTATAATATTTATCGTAACATGAATACAAATTAGGAGCTGTAGCTCTTATGTAATAATCTGAAGTAAGTGATCTTGACTTCTTCCTAGGTATTCCGTGCAAGATGTAGTTGGAACGGTCAAATGGTAGCACTAAAAAAGATACAGGTATTAAACTGTCTATTCTGCCGTGCTTTTTTCCCAGCAATTTATCTTCCAGGTTTTCGAAATGGTAGATCAAAAAGCTCGACAAGATTGCTTGAAGGAGATAGATCTCCTTAAGCAATTGAACCATGTAAATGTCATCAGGTTTCTTCTCCAAAGAAATAGTGTTCAATAAGATTGTGACTATGAGGAAAGAATATTCTTTAGATATTACGCGAGTTTTATCGATAATAATCAGCTTAACATTGTTTTGGAACTTGCGGAAGCTGGGGACATGAGCCGGATGATTAAGGTTTGTTTTTAAGAGCCTTATTTATTGGTTGACTTTGTTTTGTTTATTGAGAACTTTTCATAGTTCAGCACTTCAAAAAGCACGGTCGCTTGATACCAGAACGGACCATATGGAAATATTTCGTTCAGTTAGCTAGGGCCATTGCTCACATGCATTCCAAAAGAATTATGCATAGAGGTAGCGATTAACCATTTTTCCCCGAAAGTTTTAATTTCTATGCTTTTCAGATATCAAACCAGCAAACGTCTTCATCACTTCCGAAGGCGTTGTGAAGCTAGGAGATTTAGGTCTAGGTCGCTTCTTCAGTTCCAAGACCACTGCTGCTCACTCACTGGTCGGCACTCCTTACTACATGGTCCGTTTGCTTTTTTCGCACGTTGGTTTGTATGATTTTGTCAAATTACAGTCTCCTGAACGGATTCAAGAATCCGGCTACAACTTCAAATCAGACCTTTGGTCAACGGGTTGTTTACTGTACGAAATGGCTGCATTGCAGTCTCCTTTTTATGGTGACAAAATGAACTTATACTCGCTATGCAAGAAAATAGAAAATTGTGAATATCCACCTCTTCCTGCGGATATTTACTCTATACAGGTGATTTTTTCTTCTCAATAGTATCATATGTCTTTGTAGTTGAATGCACTGTACCAAATCCGCGAGCAGAGACACTGATCTCATGTTGAATCGTACTCAGTTTGTAAAAAATTCCAGGAATTAGGCTCAGTGATCCATGAATTAACGAGAATCTTTTTCATCACTCGCATGTGCTAGGCTTCTGTTGTATCTACCAAATTTTTGAATAGTACAATTATTCCAGTCTTCTGAAACTTTTTGTAGAACAAATCCTTTATCTCATTGCAGTAATATTTTCGTATAATTCCCCTTAAATCACTGGTTGGTTGACACAAAGAACTTATATTTGAGCAAAGGGAATCCAGCAAATATACAAATTGAGCTACCATATCCAGCTTCGGGTCAAAGTTAATACTTCGGATGTCTACTCTTATATTCACTTACATTTCGTTGAGTCTAAAATTTCACACCACATTTTTTCCTCAGGATCGACTGAGTAGCTTTTTCCGTTTTTTTATTTTAGAATCGCTACCTACGCATTGTTCACAGAGTATGGTAGAGTTCGACATCAGTGGGTTTCCATGGAAAACACTTTTTGTAGCTTAAAACTAGCGTTTTCTGAAACTGTTTTGCACTGGAACTTCTGACTGAAGTACAGCATGTGTGACTATAGCCAGTTGTATAAACATCATAATGGGGAACAGTATTAGCAGAGATTTTACCTAGGTAGAGGTTTTGAGATTTCTACTCCTTCTTCGTGCGTCTAAGGTTGAGTTATGTATTTTTAAAATCTCACATTCAAATATAGAGGACTAGATGGCTTACCCGGCTCCGCCCGGCCCTGTCAATAACATATTTGTAATCAGCATGCTCGATTACCCCCCTGTGCCAACTCCCAGCCCTGTTGCTCAAATTTTGCAAAAAATCGATAAAATCGATATCGATCGATGACGAAAAGTAGCCTATGACACCCGCCGGGGCCCGAAGTGTATGTGTGCCAAGTTTGGTCCAGATCGGTTCAGAAATGGAATTTTCTATTCGGAACATACGTACAGACAGACAGACATACAGACAGACAAACAGACATTCAGCTTTATATATAAGATTGAAAAGGAATGCATTGATAGAGATTTTGTGATTTTACTAATTTTTCACCTCAAATTTAGCTTCGCGATCTCGTGTCTCATTGCATCTCTTCCGACCCATCGCAACGTCCCGAAACGTCCGAGGTGCTCGAAATCGCGGAGAAGATGAACTGCTACTTTCAGCAATTACCCGCACAAACAGCTACGGCCAAATAAACTGCAAAACAGGTCTTAGAGAAGAGTTCTATGTGTTGCTATTTTATCTCTATGCAGTATTTACTTGTAACTTGTATCTATATTCGCCAAAGCAGAGCAGTTTCAATTATTCTTGTGAAATCTGCATAGTCTAGAATTACAGGTTGGTGTACGATTCTTTGGTTAGCTAGGTTCTTATGATTGTGATCGCATTTGCGAATATTCAGAGATCTTTAATATATGGCTATCAAGCTATTTTGAAAAGTACAAGTTATGTTGTATGAAACATAGAATGAAGATTCGATTCTTCGCATCTATTCTGGATATGTTGTTGCTGCCAGGGCCTTTCATAAGGGCAAATGTCAACCTGGAAATATTTTTACGTGAAAGAACAAAAGGATCATCGTAACCACATGTTCATATGCATCACATACCCCTCAGACATGTTCACCTCTGTGAAGACCAGATTTTTACACGACTAACGTATCCAAACACATCCAGACACGATCATGTTCAAGATGCCATTTTAGAAATAAAGTTTCTTTGCACAAAGTAGTGAACTGGTTCGATTACGGTAGATACATAAGATTATGCTACGATGGTATGTAGACAATATTGTGTCAGCGCGTGGCGGTGAAGCCTTCCAGAAAAAATTAAAAAAAGCTTATTTGTCTCAACTTCTGAGCAGTGATACTTCTTCTTGATTGCGTTGCGTTTCTAATATTTGTGTTCAGATTCTTTTAGGGTTTAGGTCTTTAGGGCTTATGGTTGTTATGGTTCTCCTACGGTTTGGTTCTGAGGCTTGATCTTCTTTGCACTTCTTTTCTTCCTTCTTTTTTCTTCTATTTCAATTTTCATCTCTCAATAGTCCTCCTTCTAGATCCTCGCTCTTGTCCTTGCGCTTCACTATCTTTTTCGTTGGACGGTTCTATGGCACACGACTCCGCCTGTCTCATGTTGATCCTTACTCTGGGCTGATTGTAGTCAAGGGAATGCGAAGAACGCTTTGTTGGACTGTAGTTGATGTTAGAACAGACTCTACCACTTCATTGGACCATTATTCCCCTTCTTTGTTTGGTTTTCTTTTAACACTTTCATGCCTCACGCGTTAGTTTGGGTCTGGTTCCATCTTATCACTTCCTATGCTTGGGTTAGCTTGTTTGGGCTTGACACTTTTGCATTGTGCAATCTCTTCTATCGGAGTTCTGTTCTCTCCCAGTTTTAATTGGGCGGGTTTTAACAATATTACTACCATTACACCTACTTCCAACATATACAGCTGCTTATGTTGAATAAGAGCATTTTTTGCTAAGAGCAGGGGGCATGAGACAGAATCCATTGAACCTCTATACCTGTGATGACTTCATATATGTCTAAGCAAGCTCACTCCCTTTCCATTCCCAGAAAGATTTTGCGGACTGGACTTGAACTGATTCAGTGGGGAGTTTGCCTTTGTTTTATTTTTTGTTGCTAGTTGTTTGGTGTGATGCTTCGTTTTTCTGTTGTATGAGCACGCCTTGTGCGTATTAAATAAAATAAAATTAAATAAAATTGTGCTCACTAGTGTGGACCTTTGCGTAACAAAAGCATGAGCAATGCAAAGGAAGAGGAACAGGCATGTCAACTCATTTCCAATATATGAACTCGGAACATGAGCTTGAATCTGATAGCTTGTTTGTCGATTTGGTGCCAATAGCAGTGAACTATCTCACTCGAAAAATGCATCCGGCGATCCCGGCTGCAAAAAGATGCTTTATCGAATTTTGCAAAAAAATACGCAGAGCCTGTTATTCAGCGGTTGGCTCTGCGTCAAACTCGAATAATCTAGATACGGAGTTCATTCGAATACGGTTTTGAACAGACATTCGAATAAAACATTCGAATAAAATGTATTCGAAACCCCGTTTTTTGATTATTCGAGTTTTCGAATTTTATTCGAAACCCCGTTTCGTCAATTATTCGAGTTTCGAATATTATTCGAAAATTGAACAACTCCGCATATCGAATTTCGAATGCGAATATATTCGAATGCTTTATTCGAATGATCGAATTTCTATTCGATTCGGTGTACTGCCCATCCAGTCACCACTCCGGAAAGACGGCGTGTGGGTTCTCGGGAAAGAGGATTGTCGGGGTTTTCGAAGATTCTCGACTTCATATTCGGGAACACGGACATGAGAAGGCCCTGAAACGACAAAAACCTGGAAGTCGAGAATCTGGGTGGACTGTGAACAACTGACGCTCGCTTCCGAAAGACAATGGGATCCACAAGGGAACCCATTGTTTTCAGGGTTGTCTGACATCCCGCAAGCGCGATGAAGTCGCCGTGAAGTTGTAGCTAGGAGCTCCTACGACAGTGCCAGGCATGTTTGTAGTAGAAATATATAATCTTAGGATATCAAAATCTTCGATGAACCACTATTCGTGGTTGGTTCGTTGTTCGTGAGCTGAGGTTCCTCGAAAAAATTCAACCTATACAATCCATTTGTTTCTTCGAAAACATCCCTAGTAGTACCATGGTGAGTTTTCAGTACAACTTTATGACAATTCATTAAGTTTCCGGAAAGGTGAACGACTTTGGAAACAAGGGTGGATGCCCAGAAGATCAACAGTGGAGACTCAGCTGTGTGACAATGTTCTGCCATCCATATCCATGGCGCCATCTAAATCTACAGTCGGTTTTATCCCGGATTAGGTGGAACATTCTAGGAGGAGCAGCGCGTGCGCATCGCTGAAGGCTTCGCGAAAGCGTAGCGCTGGCATTTTGCCAAATAAAGACAGGAGAACGAAGAGACGCAGACCTGGGTTCTTAGCACGATATGTAGCTGCGAAATGGCGCGAGTTGTTGCGAAGCGGACGCCCGCCAATCCAATTTCCGCCCAAAGCGGGCCGGAACTTACTGTACTTAACCGGCTGCGTGGGCGGTCGCGCGCGCGCCATCGCTGCGTGCCGGGACCCAGGACCCCCTTTCCCAGCACTAATGTTTGAATAGCGTTGCAATGTATGAATGATTTCGGCACGACAGCTGTTGCCGCTAATTTGTGACTGCACTGCATGGTTTTAGTTGTCTATTAGTGATGGAAGTGTTGCAGGTTCCACTGAAATATACGTATACCCTTCCTACATTCCTCATATCGTTATCCGAGCTGAGATGCTTTGATTCAGACGCACAATTTGATGGTGATAGTCTTGCTAGAGAGCCTAACATGTCAAAAGTTTCAACGAATGTGGGAAAGTATTCATGCGAAGTTGCGAACGTTTCTGCTTGACTCATACTTTTGAATGTTCTTCGAAAGAGATAGAAATAGCAATTTTGCTCATACAAGACGCTGTTGCTGTGCAGAGCAATAACTTTTGAGGCCTAACTTTTTAATTTCTAACTAGTTTTTGCAGTTTACAATTTGTTTAGAGCCTTCATGACAAATAATATTGATTTTCTCCTGCGAGCTTATAAAGTCTATATAAGGCCATTACTTGAATACGGGACTGTGTTTTTTAATCCTTGTAAGAGTAAAAGTATTCACGTTTTAGAAAAAGTCCAAAACAGTTTTACCAGGAAACTACTGGTAAGGAGAAATGGGTTCATATATGGTCGCTTTCCCAATTACACTCTAAGAAATAAAAAGTTGGGTCTCGGTCTCTTGCTGCTAGAAGGCGTGTATTTGATCTGGTTATCTTATATATAAAGCTGAATGTCTGTTTGTATGTATGTCTGTATGTCTGTCTGTCTGTCTGTGTGTAGGTATGTTCCGAATAGAAAATTCCATTTCTGAACCGATCCGGACCAAACTTGGCACACATACACTACGGGCCCCGGCGGGTGTCATAGGCTACTTTTCGTCATCGATAGATATCGATTTTATCGATTTTATCGATTTTTTGGCAAAGTTTGAGCTACGGGGCTGGGAGTTGGCACAGGGGGGTAATCGAGCATGGGGATTCCGAATACAATATTGGTTTTTAGGATTATCGATTATTTTTTATCGATTTTATCGATTTTTTTGCAAAGTTTGAGCTACGGGGCTGGGAGTTCGCACAGGAGGGTAATCGAGCATGGGGATTCCGAATACAATATTGGTTTTCGGGATTATCGATTACTTTTATCGATTTTATCGATTTTTTTGCAAAGTTTGAGCTAGGGGGCTGGGAGTTGCACAGGGGGGTAATCGAGCATGCTGATCATCCCCAAGGGGGGTGATCAGCATGCTCGATTACACCCCTGTGCCAAATTCCAGCCCCCTAGCTCAAATTTTCAAAAAATCGATAAAATCGATAAAAGTAATGGACGATCTTGAAAACTAATATTGTATTCGTAATCTGCATGCTCGATTACCCCCTGTGCAAACTCCCAGCCCCGCAGGTCAAACTTTACAAAAAAATCGATAAAATGGATAAAAGTAATGGACGATCCTGAAAACTAATATTGTGTTCGTAATCAGCATGCTCGATTACCCCCCTGTGCAAAATCCCAGCCTCGCATGTCAAAATTTACAAAAAATCGATAAAATCAATAAAAGTAATCGATAATTCTGAAAACTAATATTGTATTCGGAATCCCCATGCTCACTTCCCCCCCCCCTGTGCCAACTCCTAGCCCTGCAGGTGAACTCTGCAAAGAAAACGATAAAAATCGGTAAAATCGACATCGATCGATAACGAAAAGTGGACTGTGACACCCGCCGGGGCCCGAAGTGTATGTGTGCCAAGTTGGTCCGGATACGGCGGAGCCGGGTAAGCCAGCTAGTGGCTCATAAGATTCTTTTTGGAAGCTGCAAACTCAATGCTTCAGATTTTTTTGAAAAGAGAAATTTCATAACCAGAGGAGGTTCGCGTAAGGTTGTTTTACAACGACCTAGGAGAAATGTGAGGAGGGTTTTCTTTGTTAACCGAGTCAGTCATGATATTGATAAGCTTATTAGGAAAAACAACTTTCCTGTCAAGTTGGCACAATTTCGAAATTTCCTCAAGTGCTATCTATCTTCCCCTTCGTAGTTTTCTTTATTTCGTGCTCTAATGTCCTTTATCATGTTTGAATGTTTGTTATTATTACTTACTGTGTTTGGTTTGTTATTGTTGATCAATTTGTTGTTTGTTTTCTTTGTTGTATTCGCCTAATACAACAAAGAAAACAAACAACAAATTGATCAACAATAACAAACCAAACAACGCCTATATAATTAATTATTATTATTATTAATTATATAGGCGCGCCTATATAATTAATAATAATAATAATAATAACTCTGCAATTTATACAGAATCAGAGTAAGAAAGAAACAGTCATCTAGACTAAGAGACTGTTGAAACCAGACATTACCTGATAGTTGAATTTGCTTTTCCTGAACTAGATGATCAATAATCGAAGAGAGGTAGCACGGTATGAAGAACAAATGTAAAATTATCCAGTGTTTCCTCAGTGAATGATACATTCCCGTGGAGAGTCAAGGTTGGCCCTACAAAGGCCGAGGTGCGGTAATTTAAGGATAGATATGTTGGTCATAATTCTTTTCTTATCAATTTTGATGCGATACGTTATCCTGAAGAATGCGCGCCCTTCCGCCACTCGACTGCCGCTCGCGAACCGCCGCGCAGCCAGCCAGGTAGGAATAGATGGCGCGGTTGGAAAACGCATGTTCCCGCCGTTTTCGCACTTCCTAATGAGGATTTTCGGAGTTGCAAACAATCTCCGGTAAATGGCTTCCTAAAAATCGAATTTTTGCTCGGACACTGCCTTCAATCAATGCCGTCGGTAATCAACACAAGGGGGTCATGCGAAAGAGGAAAAAAAAGAAAAAGAACTAACCTAAAGAAATTTGCTGTCTAGATTATATGTATAGGAATTTCTTGCCTTGCTCCTATAGCGCAGATTAACCGCATCGCGGCAATTTCTAGCTGACACTTACAAGTAACCCCCCCTCCCCACGAATATAATTGTACTCATGCACACCAGATTATCTTTCCTCCTTAAAATCGCCTTCTGTAAAAAAATCGTCTAAGCAATGAAACAGCGCAAAACACTGTGGAAGGAACAAGTACAGTTGTATCAGCGGTGACTTGGGCCAAATGCCCTGCGATCAAAAACTGTTCATTGTATAAATCAAAAACATTCGAAACAGTGTTAGATCAATACACCAGCAGGGTAGAAAAATTCCTTTCCTTTTGCATTATGCAAAAGCAGCAAAACCCCGGAACCTGCGCGCGGTTCACATGGTATCCTTTGCTTCAAGCAGATCGGCTGCTGGGAGGCGGGGCCGCTTGACCTAGGAGGCGACTGCTCTCATCCGCGGCGCATTCTGCGCCTCCCTCGAGAACATGCTCTCCCATCATTTTTTAGCTTCAATTAGGTCACGGAGCCCCGCCATCCAGCCGCCGATCTGGATGAAGCAAAAGGTAAATTATACCGAAAAAGAATAAGCGATGAGTGAGTAGCCTTCCAAGCTGAATTCTCTATGTGGGAAAAGCGCAGGAAAAGACGACGAAAATGGGTAATGCAGTCGTATTTTTTCAACCAGGGGGGGGGGAAATAGGGAAGCAAAATTAGCCTGGTACTATGTAGCCGCACGTAGCATGGCTTGACATGCAAAAGATTCTCGCTCGGATTCCGTTTATGCTTGCTTCAATCTATAGCGCAAATTGCCATTGCTGTGCACTTCACGTGTGTAGAGTTGACCAGATCATGACAGCCAGCCATATCGGCTTTGGCCATTGCTCGCGCAGCACGCCATATCAAATTTTCTCGGTTTTCTTTTTCCTCTCAAACGCTTTTGTACCATCAGATGACAACTTTCTACAAGTAAAATTAGTTCTGAAAAAGTGTAGAACGACGTAGCTACTTTAAGTGGTTAAGCCCTATGGCGTATTGCGCGAGCAATCAACACGACTGATACGACTGTCACGATGTGGCAAAGCTTTAGATACAGGCACTCGCCAGATTGTGGCACAAGCACTACGACCGCCCGTCGAAACCCTAAACCTTCTGGAAAAACAGTAATGATCCATATCGCTTCGCCTATGGAGACGCAAGCATGATGGGAAGCGTTAAATTCAAGCATGTACAGTCTGTCTGTTGAATTTGACATCTGGCAAACTGCCAGATCGAACGACTGAAATCGCGTTATGGATAATACGAAGCCTTCAATGAGACGAACGCGCACTTTAACCCCTACCAAATCGGCTTCTCCCCAGAGAAACTGTAGGCATCGGACTATTCTGGTTTCGAAGCTGCTTACACTCCAACCCACATGGCTCCTAAGCAACTCTGACACGCCATTGCTGAAACTTGTTAGCGAGCGGTATGAAAATGGCCTAGAAAGTAAAGGTATATAAGAGGCTGACTTTTAGGCAATGTACGGGATTACTTTACTTTCTATGCTCCCCTCCTACTCAACTGTGCTATGGATCACAGATTAGTACCTCTAGCAAGCTTTATGCGCAATCAAGTGTTCCCCTCGTTTTGCTCAAGAAGAGCTGGATAGTATGGAGTAGAAATGTGTAGAACCGTATTCCGAGCTAAGCACTCTTTCTCAATGGGTGACATTGAGGTGTATATGCGTACTGCTCCCTACTAACCAATCGAACTGCAAAATTAGTTGCTTTTTGGAACCTTTCAGTGGCTCTGCTGTTGAGGGAAATACAACCCTATGACCAATGTCTCACCATATATTTGGCACCGATATACTGAGGATGGCCCTTCGTGGCAGCTTCCTTGTTGAACCACTTGTAGCGGCTCTCCTGAAAAGAGCAGAGACTTCGCTACATCTTTGTCATTATCCGTATCACAATCACAAGCACTCACTAAATCAGCGCAAACTTGGCGTCCGATCCAACAAGATGTTGCTCAGAGAAAAACATGATGTGAACTGACAAGAGCAAACATTCGCAAAGAATATTAAACAGAAAAGTCCTAAGAAGGAAGCGTTCTTACTAATGGAGTAGTATGAATTGGAATGGTGTGGGTTAGATGGCTGGTCTTGGAGAGAATCCCTGCGCTCGCAGTATAGGCATCATGCCAACTCGCTGGCGTCTCCAGTTTGGCGTATTCCAGCCTTTTAGGTATGTATTTTCAGCTTCTTTTTTATGTAGGCAGCAGTCACGTTAATATTTTTGATTCATATTTTTAACAAAGGTTCATCACAAGAAAGCTTGCTGACGTGTACTTGCTTGAACTCAAGGGAGCGCATGGTTTTGCATAGGAGTTTCTATCTGAGCTCCAAAGGGTTTGCTTGTTGAACGGGCTGTATTAGGTTGATGTTTCCACTTGTCTCATCACAACGACAGGAAGAACCAACCTTCTTCGGATTATGATGGACGCAGCAATTATGCTGCGTCCATCATAATCCGAAGAATGGTTGCCTCGTTCAATTTCTAATAGGGCATGGTTCGCAGCATGGCACACATTGTTTCCTGCAACTCTAACTTCACAAGCAAAAAATTGCTGTATTTTTAGATGCAACAGCGCGGCGGTTTGCACTTGTGAAGAACAAGTCATCTTCCGTGCTCACGTTACTTCTGTCTATAGCGGCCATGACCTAGTGTGATTCGTGATTTGAGCTGCATAGTCGGAAGCGCGGGAGTAATGACCAATTTGTTTGAAAAGGTATTTTTAACTTGGTGACTCAAGGAGTGTCCATGTGCCTACCTTGCATCGGCTTGCAAGGTTTTGCGAAAGGAGTTTACGAGGGCGGTAGGTTCCCATATAGCGTGCAATTCGATGCGTATTGTCTGCGAAATAGTAGCATGGTTTGGCTTGGAGGCAAACATCTTACTCGGTGCTGCTGAGCATGTCCTAGTTCACTATGGACGCAAACTAAACATAGGAGCCCCTAACCTTCTAACCTTTCTCAAACAACCGCTTGAAAAAGTGTTTTTGAAAGCAGCGCTTCACTTCAGTGGGAGGTCATTTGGTCGAATTGGCGATCGGGAAGCTAATGTATACCAACAAACTCAAAAATGCCTTCTATATCGGCGAAGCGCTCTTTGAAAAAAGTTATGGGCTTCTCTTCTGCTTAGTTTGCGTTTATACTGAGCTGCACATACGGTAATTTCTGCACAGGAGTATGCGAACTTAAGCAGACCACCTGGTAAGCATATTATATTTGGTCTTATGTCATCTGAACGTTTTCGAGTGTTTTCCAAGACTACGTACCATAGGCCATATGCCACATTTCGTTTCTGAGCTATACTTCCATCGTGGATCTGAAAGACCCAGTTCTTGCAGAAAAATGCTCGCCAGTATAGAGGGTATAAGATCAACGTTTTGGGCTCTATGCATTGCTCATTATCTTGAGTTGCCACTTTATTAAAGGAAGGTGGCTTAGGCGACGTGGCGATTCGAAAGGTGATATATACCAGTGAGTTCGCTGATCTTAAATATACCCTCTATATCGGCAAAGGGTTTTCTGTAGAAAATTATGGGCTTTTTTATATCCATAGTGGAAGTGTGACCTAAAAAGGAAATCACGACATAGGTAACAACATGGTTGGAAAACACTCGAGAAAGTTCCGATATTAGAGATAGATCTAAGCTGCATGTCTGTCTGTAGGTATGTCCTGAGTAAAAAATTCTATTTTTGAGTTGATTCATACTAAACTTTGCACACACTTTGGAGCGGCGGATGCCTTTTTCGTTATCGATTGGTATCGATTTTATATTTTTGCAGTCTTGGACTCTGGAGCTGGAGTTTAGGAATCTCAGCGAGCATGCTGATTGCGAACAGTAGATAGTCTAGTAGATCTGCTCAATATAGTCTGCTTGCGGTGCTGAAACTTTACATTAAAATTTGCGTGGGTATAACGCCAGTAATGCCTTCATTTTACGCGGCAAGTGGTGGCCAGCATCATATGTTAATGCGCAAACTTTACCGCAAAGCCTCGGCATCGCAACAACACATATCGCGCTGGTTTCATACTACTCCTAAGTTCCGGAAAAGTTCCAGCACAACGCTCGAGCTGTGCTGGAACTCTTCCGGAACTTACGGATCAGTATTAACCCAATCTCAAGGAGAGATCTACTCGACTCATTAATGCCACTTGATACAACCCAAAAATTGAAAACGGATTTGCTGGAAATCCGCTTAGGGATTATTCGGCCTACTGAACCGGAAAACGTTCATTCTGCTTCTGTTTCATGATGTTTCACTCCTGTCCATTTCGCATGGCAGGCCTTTCTTAAGGTGTTTTGGTAGGCTTACGCTATGGGCATGAAGTCTCAGATCTTGCCGAAACTTTACAAATAGGCCTTTCCGGCGCTATTCGGCTATTCGGGCCCCAAAAATTTTTTTGGCATGGATTTCGCTCAAACTTGGCCTAGAGGGGTTATCTGACATGCTGATCACGAATATCACCTTTTCTCCGCAGGAAAATGCCTCCCTGCAGGGTTACGGTAGGTATACGGTAGGGGGTCAAAATCACGGATTTGCCCGAAACTTGGCCTAGAGAGGTTATTCGGCCCGCTGATGCCAAATATCACATTGGTTCTGAACCAAAGCATCATATTCTCGGGTTACGGTAGCTACACTGTAACCGGTGTAAAGCATAGTTCTGCCTGAAACGGGTGTACTACGATTCGGACGATTGTGAAGCTTTGCACACACGACCACCGCCGCGCGCTACACACCCTGCTGCGGCTTTTGCCTAAGCAAAGCACAGGGGGAGATACATTTGCCCATTTGTGATTTTGACCCCTACCGTAAACCTACCGTAACCATGCAGGGAGGCGTTTTCGTGCGGAGAAAGTGTGACATTCGTGATCAGCATGTCAGATAACCCCTCTGTGCGAAGTTATAGCGGATTTTGAGATTTTGACCCCCTACCGCATTTTGACCCACCGTAACCCAAGAAAATGACGCTACGGTACAAAGCCAATGTGATATTCGGCGTCAGCGGGCCAAATAACCCCGTGGGCCAAGTTTCAGCTAAATCTGCGATTTTGACCCCCTACCGTTTACCTACCGTAACTTCACAGGAAGGCGGTTTCCTGCGGAGAAAATGTGATATTCGTGATCAGCATGTCAGATAACCCCCCTGGACCAAGTTTGAGCGAAATCCATGCCAAAAAATTTTTGGGGCCCGTATCATCGTCCCGATGATACCCCTACCCCCGCCGCGACCCCAGGTCACGTCTGAATAGGCGTGGCCGAAGACATGCACCCCTTTACCTCTCGTACATTGGACCAAGCTCTCGTATACACGCTCTTGCTACTCGCTGTAATCTTGTTAATAAACCTGAACCACCGTCTCTTCTTTTGTGTTGTTACGGGCAAAAACCGCCCAAGAGTCTCTAGTACCCGCAATAGCCCGGATAGCCGAATAGCGCCGCCTTTTCTACGTGCTAGTCACGAATATAACACTTTCCGCACTAGAGGGTCTTCGTTTATGGTTACGGTAGATGTGCGGTAGGCGGTCAAAACCTTAGTAGGCTGGTATTCGGTCATGATATTCGGTATTCGTGATCATGTAGAATAAGCGTTATTCTACATGATCACGAATATCGTAGTATTCTTGGTTTGGAACTCGTAGAGTTGCGGCAGGTAGATGGTAAGGGGTCAAAACCGCAGTTGCATGGACTGCTGCATGACGAAGGGCAATATCTTTAGGCGCGAACGCTGTCTTATTAGCCGCAGAGCGCATAAGGCGCAGGAATTACGACGGTGAGGACACGGGCGCGCAACTTTTGCAACCGTTCAACTATTAGTGCTTCTGCGCTTTCGTCATGCAGTAGCCTTTACGTGAAGCCTTGTGCAGGGGTTATCTGATTTGGTGATCACGAACAACGCGCTCATTCCTCGTCGGAAGAGCTTGGATTTTTGGGACTCAAAGCTCTGTTCATATGCTGCAGTTTACTTCGTAATTAGCATGCTCACTTACCCTCCTGCACCAACTTCCAGCAAGCAAATCAAGTCTTGCGTTTTCCAGACCGACAGTAGGTAGTTTGGGGCTAGAGGGTCCTTCGTGCTCGGGCGTGCAAGCAGTACTCGGGCAGCCGACTGGACCCGCAGCTGGCTGCCGGAGTTGCCGGCAGAGCTGCTGCAGGTAGGTCTTCCTGAAAGGTTTTCTCGCACTTCATCTCGTTGAGGGCGATGTCAGCCTCAGGCACAGCGCGATATCCTCAGTATCTATATCATTTTGAACAGCGATGAATTCATAATTCTTTGATAACCAGCCAGAATACAAAAAAGAAGAAAAGTTATGGTACCTACTAAATGAGCTCTAACTACTACATTCCTTCTTTCACATAATTCACCAGTACCTTTTCCCGAGTTTTCAGTGCTGTAAACTTCTCTTTCCATTTCCTGCTACCAAGATTTAAGACTTTTCTACAAACACTCCATGATTTGAAACGAGGCCTCGTTTGGTTATTAGGGATAGTTCTTTTTGAGTTCGGGTCAATTTTTATTTTTGACAGCTCTAAAAATTGAAAAAAAAAACGCAAAAAGTAAAGATATTGGAATCATAAGCTACACGGTTAGCTTTATTCTTGTGACTATCTAGGAGTGCTGACAGGAATCTTTATCAAAGAAATCAAAAACCTAAAGTATTTGATGTTTGTTACTTTTTAGGTGTTTTTTTTTCTACATACAGCAACTGAAGTGTAGTTTCTGTTTTGTTTTGCATTCGCAGCACCAGTAAAACGACATGTAGCTGTGGCTCTTGTTGTTTTCTTACAATAATACTGAAAGACGCCGAGGAGGTCTGGTGAATTTGAAATTTTCGCAGTTATTCATATAGGTATTGAGGTTATCGTGCCTATTCTGACGTCGTCGCTCCTCGGCATGATGGCGTGTGAGGCGCTGTAAAATTTTCTCGCCGAGAAGTTTCAGACTACGAGCGTAATTATCCTACCATCTGCAGTGGCGCTGACGCCAGCTCTGGCGTCTAGATACGTAGCGATGGGCTGCTCGGGTACACTTGCTGCGCGCCCTTCGTGCTTCCCTACATTTCACTCTTTCATCTTCTCTGAACTTCTGGTCACCTCTACTAGTTCAATTTTCAGGTCGAGAGTATGTCTAAGAAATCAACTAAAAAAGGTGATTCCAAGGCGGTAAAGGTGGTGCAAACGCCCGAAGGCTCCCAGGTATTGAATATGTGCATGGGTCTCGGGTAACGCTGTAGTAGGCAAATGTGGGTTTCAGGAAGAAAATAAGAAGGAAATTGACAATCCACCTAAGGAGAAGATTGTTAAGGCTAAGAAGGAGCCTCGTACCACCCGAGGAAGAGCGGTGCAAGTTTGTGCAATTTAGATTATTGCAACAGACAACCTAATAAGAAAAAGATTCGATTTTCGGAAGATTGTCAAACATGACGAAATGGCATTCTGGAATGAGATGTATAAGCTTGATTTGAATATCTTGTAGTACCTACCACATTGTTAATACGTCATTGAAATTCATTAGTAGCATCATAATCTCCAGAGATACCATTGACATACCCAGGATTTCGTTAGGGGCGGGGGGCAACAAAAAAATTTTTCGGTCAAAGGCGCATGCTGTTAACCACGTGCCTCTCAAAAATTTTGCGGACCCATCACCCCGAATTTTAGAAAGGAGGATCTCTACGGCACCCGCTCTTCTTCTTTATACCCTATTTTCAGGTGTATAAGCCGCACCCTTTTTGCTCTAAACGCGAGCAGACCCAGTCGTGCCGCCGCGCATATCTCTCGCGAAGCGGTCGCCTCATCGCATGCTGCTCTCACTTACGCGCTCCATGATGACAGTCAGTCTTTTGGCGTGTTCGTCTTTAGAGTGAAAAGGGTGCGGCTTATACACCTGAAGATAGGGTAATATAGGACTAATTTGAATTTCAAAAAAAATTTTGAAAATATTTTGAATTGTCTGCAAATACAAATAAGTCACTTGCACATTTTAAAATCCATGTAAATATAGTCGTCCTCTTTCCGCTAGTCGCCTGGTGAATGATTTTGAACTTGGACTGGAGCAGGCCGGTTGCGCTAGAGCGAGGCACGCTCGGCCCTCAATTCAATCTTACGCATGTTTTCTTCCTATTTTTCTCCTGTTAAGTGATGCTTCTCGTTTTTAATAATGTTTCTGATTAGCGTTGACGTCTTGTTGTGGTTCAGCAATTTCTCAAACTGCTATACTCATTCCCAACTCTGATTCCAAGTTGGAAAGCAATGCAGAATGGGTTGTATGTAACGTGAAATTCAGCGAGGCAACACAGAAGCACATCCTACTTACCAAGAAGCAATTTTCGGCAAGAATCTCTAAGCGCTATCGCTCCGGGTTTACCTGAATTCAGAGTTGGAAAACGAGCATAGAATTATGAAAGATCATACATAACAACAACAAAAGTCGTCAACTCTGGTCTCGAACAATGTTAGAACGCAAGAAACATAAATCAAAACGAAGAAATAAGAAAGAAAACATGTGAGATTAAAATGGTTGAGGGTGCTGCGCTCTAGCGCAACCGGCCTGCCCCAGTTTAAATTCGAATTCATCCATCAGGCGACTAGTGAGGTGAGGACGACTATATGTATGAAACCCTCTGTACGCCACTGTTGAATACAAATTATCGAAGATTCTAGGTGTTTGTGAAAGCAGTGGCTTGCACTAAATAGCTTGTTACTGACACCGGTAGGCTTTTCACAAAACTGGAAAACGAAGAGCTCTTAACAGGATTCTAAAGTTTAAAAAACTTCTACCATCATCTCCACAGTCCGCTGCTTCGCCACTGCGCCACCCCTACACATTCAGAGCGGCTTTAGCGCCTCGCCTATTAGTAGGCGCGCCGTCTGTGCGGGGTAAATGCCTCATAGCTTACCCACAGCACCGTTTGGCAAATAACATGAGTAATTTTGAGATTGTCTCACAAAGGGCGGTCTCTACATCTCATTTCAAATGCCACGTTATCAGTCACCATCAGGGTCAAGCAAGAGGTGTCGCACATGATCGCTGGCTACTATCCCCCCCCCCCCTTTCTAATTGCTGTCTCAATGAGATCCCCCTGAACTATACACCTAGATAGCATTACTTGAAGTCCTGTCAAACATAACGGGCAACATATCCATAATTAGCTTGTCAGCTAGTTCACCTTTGAAACAAAGTTAATCATGTCGGAAAATGACCATTTCACTTAGGTGGCCTAGTATCTTGGAACTTCAGAATCGCTCAAATTTCGTCTGCAGGAGTTAATTGACATGATAATTATAGATATAATACTCGTTAAGCTTCGTAACACCTATGCGAAGGTAGTCAATATCTCCGTGCTTGTATTTCGCATAAGGGGGTTACCCAACAAACTGCTTACGAATATCATGCCATCACTATTATCACATTACCTAACTAAGACCCCCTCACCTTTTGACTCCTCATTACGACCTCCCAGGTGTGGCGTGCCACACCTCGCGCCTGACCCTGTCGATCATTCTTCTCTTGTAATAAGGGTATTTCAGAAAAAGAAACAAAAACCCAAGCCCATGTCGCCAAGCGACAAAATTCGCTTCCGCTCGAAGGTATTTGATCATATCTTTTCCACTTCTCAGCAAAATTTTATTGCATATTCAGACTCCATTGAGAACTTCAAAAGGGAGAATTGTAAAAGCTCCTAAACCAGTTTATCAACTGGAATTCTGATCCGGAAATCATTACCTAATTTCCTTTGTTGACTTTTTTCTTTGAATATAGTAATTAAATGGCTTGTTATCATATCTCACATCGTTATCACTTACTTTGTCATTCATTCGCTGACTAAGGAACACGAACACACTTTGCGTACTTCTAATCAACAAGTTTAAATTCTACAAGTTTCTCATCAAGACAGGCACTCTATATCAAGCGAAAAATCTACTCGAGTGTAATAGAGAACGGCAGCCAGGTATTCCTTCTCTGATTTTGCTGGAGTAGTTGCCCTGGCGTAGCATGCGGAGCAGACGATCGACGGAACACTGAAATCCAACTCTGGGTTAGTGGACAGCCTTTCCTCGGCCTTGGCTTTGCCTTTTTTTCACAAGAGAGGTCAAATTGCCTGCCGTTCTCGACTATCTGGCTGCTGAGATGCCCGAATCGACCGCCGGCAGTGCTGCTTCTAACAACAAGGAGACTAGAAACCTACTTCTCCAACTCGCTGTCCGCATGACGAGGAGTTGAACAGAATTACATTCCTTCCTTCATATGAGTGCGTGCTCATGGAGGGATTGTCAGCATCTTTGCTGTACTGCAGCGTCTCCATTGCGTTGACTTCCAGTATAAGTTCTGGAGGATTGGGACTCCTATTTCGTGCTGTTCTCATTCGGAAACTCTTGAAGAGGGTAAGCCGAAGATACTGTAGATAAAGAGAGAAATTCTGTAGACAAATTTATAGAACTGTGTTAAGCTATTCTTCATTGCGAACAGCTAGTTTGAGAGCGGAGGAGCTGAGCAAACTTCTATGCGGTGCGATCATCGCCTGAGGAATCCAGGTTCTTCTGCCAGCGACTGCTGGTGAAAAGAAATCAGAGAGGGGAGCAGCCTCCTGTTAGTGCCAGCTCATCTGCATTACTGGTACCGCTCAGTTGGCATGGGGACTGTCGGTCCATCCAGTCTGCTTCTCGACAAATTCCTTTCTGTGGAGACTGGCCACGAGGGACCGTAGATTCGCCCGCAGGAACGATTACTTTTGGATTGGAGCAGGAATCCTCCGTAGAGCACCTTATCCTTCCAACGCTGATTTTGAAGATGTGCTTACCAAATAACTCAATGTTGCGTCTTGCAACTCTACTACTGCAACTCTAATCCGTATCAAGCTTGCCGAGCCACTTTCTTCCGGCGTCCAGGCAAATCTGGACAAATGGGTATCGCCAGCGGAAACTGATTTTGGGAAACCGCGCAGAGTTACAGCATAAGATGAGTTACTTCTGACCATTCCCTTGTTAGCTCGGCCTTTTGGCATGGGACATATATATTCTAAATCAGCTTTAAACGCTGATCGCAAATATGCTATTCCTAGCTGCCGCGCACCATTCCGAAGCGAGTTATGGACTTTTTCCTGCGCGAAATTGGCATACTCATCACTCACTGGCATCACGGGCAACATCGCCTAAGTGCTAATACACTTGGCGTTCAGCTTCTTTTTAGTGGTAAAAGATTGGATTTGTGTTATTTCAATATCTCAGCAACTTTTCTTGCAAATTTTTGGCAGCTTTCCCATGTTCAGTAGTATGTCAATTTGCGCAGGAAAAAGCCCACAACTCGCTTCGGAATGGTACGCGGCAGCTAGGAATAGCATATTCGGAATCAACATTTGAAGCTGATTCAAAACGTATATGTCTCTTGCCAAAAGGCCGAGCTAAGTTAGGTAGCATTCCTCATAAGCTGTGGTTTCGCAAGAAATGCAAGAAGACAGGTCACAAGGAGAAGTTTTGGGAACAAATAGCGGAGGAGAATGCTTACTCAGCAGCATTCAAACCAAAGACACAGAAACAGTGATAGCGGTAAGTTGAAAAGCTCGAATAAAACGCGACGACATGTGCACAGCGTCGCGAAGATTGCGAATGCAACGTTGGAGGTAAACTCAACACGCTGTATATCGAAGCAAAAGGAATGGTCATCCAGTCAGTTTCCTGTTAGATACGAATCAGACATCACAGTTTTGAACGAATCAACTTGGAGAAGCATGGCGCTCCTCGGTACACAAACATGGTCCTCAAGAATGCTAGTAGAGGTTCCATGAAAGCTCACGGAAAACTATGGTGGGGATGAGATGAAAGGATCCAGGAGCGAAGGCTACGCATACGTGACGCCTCACAACCCACTGCTAGGACTTGAGTGGATCCAGAGGAACGAAGAGATGTCTTATCATCTGTGCAGAATGGTTGCTGAAGTGAAGACAGAGCAAACCAATGCTATCGCTCTGAAGCTGGACCGAACTTATCCAGAAGTATGCAAAGAGGGTTTTGGGACTCCGCACAAAGGAAAAAGCACACTTGAAAGTTGGCGAAAACGTTAGTCCACTCTTCAAGGCCTGTAGGCCTCTCCTTCATGCTGCGCTCGAAGCTGTCGAAAAGGAGTTGGATAGACTATTGGAACTGAAGGTCATAAGTCGAGTGACACACAGTGAGTGGGCAGCCCCTATCTTATGCGTCAGGAAGGCGAATGGAAAACTGCGAATGTGTGCTAATTTCTCAACTGGATTAAACAAAGCACTGGAGTTGTATGATTCCCTTGCCATTGCCGGAGGACTTATTTGCATAGCTTAATGACGGTACGGTGTTTTGGCAGATAGATCTGTCGGACGCCTATCTGCAAATCGAGTTGTCAGAAGAAGCGAGAAAATGGTCGTAATGAATACGCATAGAGGATTGTACCAGTACAACAGACTGCCTTCTGGAATAAAGACAGCACCGGGGATCTTTAAGCAAATTGAACAAGATGA
This sequence comes from Cylicocyclus nassatus, assembly GCA_958299035.1. Classification (NCBI taxonomy): domain Eukaryota; kingdom Metazoa; phylum Nematoda; class Chromadorea; order Rhabditida; family Strongylidae; genus Cylicocyclus; species Cylicocyclus nassatus. The sequence continues at coordinate 22,909,439 of CATQJL010000326.1, forward strand.
TGAGCGGATTGTGAGGGGTAGCAACCTACTTGGACGATATACTGGTATGCGAAAGAACCCAAGAAGAACCCACGGAGAACTTGTTAGCTGTTGCAAGGATCGCCGAGTACAGAATCAGAATTCGCTTGGAAAAATGTTCTTTTGGTAAGCCAGAGATACAACATTTTGGCTTCATAGTGGATACGAATGGCAGAAGGCCGAACTTGGAGAAAAATCGAAGCAATTAAGAATATGGATGAGTCGAAGAATGTCGCTTAATTGCGGGCTTTTCTTGGCATGATAACGTAATATGCGGCGTTTATGTCAAAGATTAAAGACCTGCGTGGACCACTAGGCGCGATGCTGAAGAAATATGCGAAGTGGAATGGACTTAAACACACCAAGAAGCGTTCGAAAAACTGAAGGAGACTCTATCGAGTGAGATGAACCTTGCTCACTATGATCCAAAGCAGAAGATTGTTGTGGCAGCGGACGCCAGCGACTACGGAATTGGATGCGTGATATCGCACAGATATGCTCTGATGGATCCCAGAAACTAGTTGCACATGCATCGCGTTCCCTTACGAAAGCGGAGAAGAACTATTCTCAGATCGAAAAGGAAGCGTTGGAAATTGTCTTTGCAGTCAAGAATTCCACAAGTACATATTTGGATGTAAGTTTCTACTTTCGACGTACTATCAACCATTGTTAGCCGTTTTCGGTGATAAGAAGGGAGTTCCAGTGTACTTCGCCAACCGACTTATGAGATGGGCTACAATTCTTCTTGGATATGACTTTGACATAGAATATGTCAAAACCACGAAGTTCGCAAGCAGATGGCTTGTCGCGATTGATGACATAAGAATCAGAATCCTGAAGATGTCTCAATACAATACCGCTCATAATTCGTCAAAAAAGTCGCCAGACTGCGGCGGACTCGGCCGGAGTGCGGCAGAGTGCGCCACTCTCCACTAGAGTCCGCCGGAGAGCAGCGGAGTGCGCCGCACATCACTAGAATCCGTCGGAATCCGCGTCGCATCGCCATATCTTGCTTCAGAATGGACGAATTCTGAATCCGGAGGACACCATTCGATACAGCTCGGCGAGACGCATCATCTAGTGTATAGGAGTGCCACAATCTAGCAGGATATGATAGGTATACCCTAGACAGTAAGTTTTCGCTCAGTTTTGCAGTTTGTAGTTTGGTTGGATTGTTCAGTTGGCTGACAACAGTATTGCCATTGATTTGTCGCTGATGACACATAGAAAGTATACCGGAGGAGTATAGTAGCGAGTCACACTGATCGAATTTGTTCTAAAATCTGCTCAAGATCACAATACCGCTCACAGAATGTGCAATCCGTGAACTTCGCGTAATTCCGGGATTTAAGCTCAAGACCGCGACATTTTGGGAATCCCACGACACTCCAGCAATCCGCGAAATAACGGATTTCACGCAAAATACGCAGCACCATAACTTCCTTCGGAATGAATATATTCTGAATCAGGAAACAGCATTGTGTTCAGATCATCAAGGCGAATCTTTTGATGTACTGTATGCCCTCGATATTCCGTTTCCAGTTTTCTCGAATTTTTCTGTGGAGGTCCCTTCGCAAGAATATAACGCAAAGTCTGTGTATTATAAAAGATTCCAGTGAGCAATGTTCGATAGCATTGCTCTTGTAGGTTATCGTGCGCTAAGTAGTAGCCGCAGACTTCTTTCCAAAAAAGGTAGAAGCGCCGGTGAATTTTGAAAAATCACGCGTTTTTAGATTCTACTCGCCATAACTTCTTTCGGAATAAGTATAATTTAAATCCGAAAACAGCATTGTGTTCAGATCGTCAAGGCGAATCTTTTGATATACAGCATGTCCTTGATATCTCGATTTCAATACTCTTAAATCTTTCTGCGAAGGTGTAAAGCAGCGAGCATTGTCCCGAATAAATTCCGGCAAGGACCTTTCGATAGTACTTGTACTATAGATTATGATGCACTAAACAGTAGCCGCAGATTTCTCTTCAAAGGAAATAGAAGGGCTGGTGAATTGTGGAAAAATCTTGTCGTCCTAAATTCTACTCGCCATAGCCCTGGATTACGAAGCTCTTTTGCTAAGCAGATGTGATTATCGTAATGAGCAGGTCGGATAGCCTCTATGAGGAAGTTTCCGAGATGTCCGGGTTATTTCATTTTTTTCCCGTTTTAGGCTTTGGAAGCTCGCCGATGGATTTTGGTCAAAATGTTGATATTCCTGAATAAACTTCGATTATAGAGGTTTTCGAACACGCTCTTTACGGAAATCGTGGTCTCTGATGATTACAAGGTCTTTTTGGAGAGATACGGTGAGGTAACTGTAACTAAATCACGAAAGCTCGTAAATTCGCCTGCACCTCTCGCGTACCTGTCAGAAAACCTGCTTGACTGTTTATAAAAGTTAAAGTAGTTAGGAAGTGTGCCACCGAACGGTGCATGTCTCAAGCTCCAGTCTGTAGAAATCGCCGAGCTACGAGCCTAGAAAAACACGTCCCAATGCATTTTGCCCAAAATGTAAAGATCGCATACTTCGTCGAAATTCCACCGTGATGCTTGTATGACACTCGCATTGCGGATATTATGTTCGCTTCGCTCAATAGCAAGAGCTCAATGACTGCCACTGTACTGAATATGGTGGTTGAGTGTGCTTCAGCTGCTTTGTTGAATCAGCTTTGTGGCTAGAGCTCAGATCTATCTAACTGTCACAGCACAGGAAGATCCATTAAGCGATTGAACAGATTTAATTAACTTTTTGTATAACCAGTCACAGTGGAATTTTGACAAAGTATGCGATCTTTACATTGTGGGCAAAATGCATGGGGACGTGTTTTCTAGGCTCGTAACTCGGCGATTTCTATAGACTGGAGCTTGAGACATGCACCGTTCGATGGCACACTTCCTAATACTTTAACCTTTATAAGCAGTCAAGCAAGTTTTCTGATAGGTACGCGAGAGGTGCAGGCGAATTTACGAGCTTTCGTGATTTAGTTACAGTTAAGTACTCTGCGTTGATACCACTGCTTC